>CALNXK010000331.1:15000-35000 GCA_942486035.1 Porites lobata
AGCGCGTGTGAAAATAACCCCACACGAGATTCGCTCACCGTCGCGTCTCGCCTTTCTCGGGTGGCGTGATTTTCACGTGCGCTCGCGTTTCGCTCGCTCTACTATCCCGAAGAAAAAATGCGGACTACTCGTCATAAAGGATTAAATTAACTGCAAAAACCGTGGACGAAGATCCTGCTAGTTGTAAACGTTGGATCTCTAGAAAAGAGATCAAATCAGCCAAAATATAAAGAACCAAGTACTCGTAGTCGACAGCGAGTTTGATGCCACGGCTACATTCACGCGGCACCGGACAAAGGGCCTGGACCCCAGACAGGTGAGGTAACATGCAGCGGGTCCCCCCACCTATCATGTATTAAAACGTTATTAAATTAAAATGAGAGATTAGGGAGCTTAAGCAAAAACGACGAGGACGGAAGTGAAAACATCCCTAAAAAATGAATTTGCCTCCTTTCAAACTTTATCGTGTCTTTTTGGAACCGCTCAATTCGTGAAAAGTAGGCGACTTTTCCTGGAGTTAAATTCTTAAGGGCTTTATCCATGTTCAAAGAGAGAAAGGAACATTTGTCGTCGTATGTCCACGTCTTCCATAAAACGTCGCATTGGGACGTTTCACTTTGTAGTCTTGCAGTGGACGTCAAAGAAATGTTCTAAAAAGCGTGAAGCACGTGCAGAGCAGTTGTTTTGCTGATAAAACCAATTGGTTTTTGACGTTGTCCTCGTCGTCGTCGTCATCGTAGTTGCTTTATTAAGCTCCCTATCATATGGAGAGGTGGGGTACCCCACATAAGCGGGTTACCTCACCCACCTGGGTCCCCCAACCTCTATGGAAACAGGCCGAATTTTCGACCGACTGATAAATTTAACCGGACTCTTCCTTCACACGGGGCCGTTCCGTTCAATACATTTGTTCTATTCGCAAAGAGCTTTGTAGGGCTAAATGACTAAATTTTCGTACGGTTGGGGTTGGTCTTTTCGGTATTGAATACACTCCTTCAATTTCGAGTCCCAACTCACATGTCATTGTTTCCTGCGACCAATTAGGAGAGAGCAACTCCTACACTGCTCCGGGTACCAAATCGATCCATCAGTAAAGCAACAATGGAATGACAACAATACCGTCAAAACAACGCTTATAATTTATTTGTAAGCGATGTGTTAGTTGAAGTGCATTCCTGCTAGCATTATTCGGTGTGTTTAATTTTTCCCTACTTTGTTTAACGTAGCCTGCAGTGAGGCGTTTTCTTCGGGCGCGCAAATGTTTTTGCTCGGGAAAGCGCCATGTTGAAACCTCCCTAAGCGAGGAGAAAATGGGTTCTCCCCTCCCCCCTTTCCTTCTTTCGCCCTCACACTTACCCTAAGGGTTACTATTTCTACTCTCCCCAATCTTCCACTGTCGTAAAATCAAAGATGGCGGCTACAACAATACGAACACGAACAAGGTTTCGCCCACCCGAAATACGCCTGCACTGCGGGCTATATTTAACGTCACGTTACACCTACTTAGAGTCATCTCTATGACATAGAGTTCTATTTACATGATTCTATCGTTGGTTATAATATAAGATTTCTTATACTATTTTCTCTGAAACGTCTTCCCTACGAAATTACACTTACAAGTTTTTAATAACTTTTTCACTAGTGGACCAAATCTAGCCAGTAAATTATCACCTTCTAATATCGACCCTGAAAGTTATTTACAGCCCACTAAAACAGCCTTCTCCTTAAGGGCTCTTAGTGTCACAACTGTGTGTGAGCTACTAAGTGAGCTTGACGAAAAGAAAGCCATGGGATTGGACGGAGTTCCTTGTAAACTTCTGAAATTAGCCAATCCCATTATTGGACCATCATTAACGAAAATTTTTAATAGCTGTATAGAAACAGAAACCTTTCCAGATGAATGGAAAATCGCCAAGGTGACTCCTATCTTTAATCAAAGAAAGACTATCGTCAACTCGTGGGTACGTTGTTTAGAAAATAATCAATTAGTTATCACCTCTGGTTTTCCCACAGTGAATTTTAGGAAATGATAGAAATTCATAATATAAATATACTATCCTTGTTCTGGAAACACAATACTTTTCTTGCTGTTTATTGCACTTTAGTAACAGTTATTTAAGTATATATTTAAAAACAAAACAAAAAAAAGCAGCAAAACAAATAAGCAAACAAGACAAAACAAAAAAAAAAAAAAGGAAGAAGGGAAAAAGAAGGTCCCTAGCGGGTTTTGAACCGGGTACCTTCGGTTTGACCCGACCTCACATAGCCACTACGCCATTGAGGATGATCACGTGATTTTGAGAAAAGTCTCATATTTAATGCCTTTTCCATGGAACTTCCGCCGGCAAACGATCGGCCATAAAAACGACTCGAAGCAATGAGATGAAATTAAGGCTAATTGAAACCAGGCTACTGACAGTAAAAAACAATGTAAACGCATTTCATGGCAATGAAAGAACAGATGCGATACAAAGCCGACACAACTCCTCCGCGAAGTAGGACGCAAAACATTAGCTTATGTTTTCTTATCTCGATTTCCGCTGTTATTTTAAAAAGGTAATGCTCAAACTCACATCCATTTTCCCCCGTGATTTTGGGGAGTCCTTTAGAAGAAGAAGAAGAAGTGCCTTTATTTACCATACATTTCACCAGTCCATATTTTATAGGTCCGTATTTTATACCCAGTCCGCAGTCCGTAGTCCGCAGCCGGTGTTTTATACTGACCGCCATAAATTCATTCGTACACATAACCTACTACAGTTCTACAAGGTAGGAGATCAAGCCAGCGTCGAAGTTGAAGGAGTCGAAGAGCAAATGCTCATCTTCTTGTCAAGTTTAACGCCTGGACGGGTCAAAGGCTTTTGTCGACTTTTGAATCGTACTAATTTGAAAGATTTCTGCCTGTCTTAAATTTGGTAAGACCTCTATCCTAACCGTGCTGTAGCGCACGATGCACGCTCGCAGCAAGGAATTTGCTGCTACCGAACTTCGGCGAGTGCGTACTTCTTTGGAAACGATAGATCTTCGCGCTCTCGAGTTCGGACCCGATTAATTACGAAGTGCGTCTAGTACGAGTGAGTGAGTGACTCATTTGCATATCTCAGTCCCTGCAATAACTCGTGGTACGCTCGCGCGTACCCACGAGTTAAAAAAGGATCAAAATCTGACCTGAATAACTATAGACCAATTTCTGTATTGCCAATTGTCTCAAAGCTATTCGAGAAAATTATCTATCAACAACTCTACGATTACCTAGATAAAAACAAAGTCTTGAATACTTATCAATCCGGCTTTCGATCGCTCCATAGCACCATGACAGCGCTCCTTGAAACAACGAACAACTGGTCTATTAATATAGATAACGGCCTTTTAAATGGTGTGTTATATATCGACCTTAAAAAGGCTTTTGACACCATTGACCACGCAATTTTGTTACGTAAACTTGCAAACTATGGACGTGATCTGGGTTCCCTACGATTCTTTGCCTCCTACCTAGGTAACAGGAGCCAGAAATGTTATGTTAAAGGCGTATTGTCCAGTGCAAGCGAACTAAGATGCGGAGTCCCACAGGGTAGTATTCTCGGTCCTTTGTTCTTCTTAATCTATATAAGCGATCTTCCAAACTGCCTTAATACAGCATGTGCTAAAATGTTCGCAGATGATACAACTATTACCACTTCTGGTTCCTCTCTAGCTGACCTTGAACAAGAGACTAACTTAGAACTACTGAACCTTCACTGTTGGCTAAAAGCTAATAAGCTTAGTCTTAATATTGCGAAAACCGAGTTTATGGTTATTGGCTCTCGCCAGAAGCTTCTTGCGGAAAGCCATAACGAAATAAACATCAAACTAGAAGACCAAGTTATCAGCAATGTTGATCACGCAAAATCGTCAGGTCTCATTATCGACAATCGGCTTTCCTGGTCTAATCATGTTAACGAATTGTGTAAGAAGGTAACTTCGGCTATAGGTGCCCTTAGACGTATCAGGCCCCTTATCTCCCAATCTACTGCGGTACTCGTCTATAACTCCTTAATTCAACCTCACTTTGATTACTGTAGCCTCGTTTGGGATGGCTTAAGTGATCAACTGAGTGACAAATTACAAAAGTTACAGAACCGTGCCGCTAGAGTAATTTTAAAGGCCAACTATGGGACTAGCTCGAGCCTGCTTCTTGATATACTCAAATGGGACAAATTAGTTATAAGGCGAAAGAAGCATAAAGCAATCATGATGTTTAAATCTCTAAATGAACAAGCTCCAGTGTACTTGCAGAACCTATTTCACGAACGAAGCACAGACTATGATTTGCGCAATTCCTTTCATAAATTGACGTTGCCCAGGCCGCGTACTCACTACTTGAAACGAAGTTTCTGTTACATCGGTGCTTTGTTGTGGAACTCTTTACCCGAAAATGTGAGAGAAATTAAATCAGTCAGGAAATTTAAAGAGCAAATCAATCATCTATTTGAGTCGTCGGACTCTCACTCGGCAGTCTTGTAAAACAGTATGTCGATAGTTTTTAGTCTAATTAATTGTAATTAGATTTTTACTCTATCATTACTGAAGATTTTACCGAGTTTTAAATAAAGAATCTACCTATCTACTTATTAACGTTCAACTAATTCCATTAAGAGATCATTTGGTTTTCTCACTTGTCACTCATTAATAGAAAATCTACATAGGTGGGTTCCACAAACATGTCATACCAAAATATATACTGAAAATACCGTCTTATGAAGTACGATAAATGCTTTTCATAAAATTGGCTTTACTGTGTTTGAAATCCACCTAAACCTTTATCTTGATTTTACAAACATAAAAATACAGTGACATAGAATTCTTTTTACATACAAAAGTTAGAAATGATTTCTCTAACTATTTAATCCGAAATGTCTAAAATTTGTCTTCTCTACAAAAGGACGTGTTGTTGATCTATGAACGTTAAACTGCTGTCATTTAGGGAGAATTTGATTTCTCCGCTTTTCCCTTTCAATAGAAAATCTCTAAAAAAATAGGTTCTACGAACACTTCTTACAAAAATACTGAATATACTGTCTAAGTAATAGAATAAACGCGTTACGTAAAATTGCCTTTACCTTATTTCAAATCCACCCAACCCTTCCCTTCGAATTATCAGCGCTAATTACATGTATTAGTTCAAAACTCTGAACAGAGGGCGCGAATCGACTCCATTCGCAAACCAGATAACCATGGGAAGGGGCATGTATTCGTATTCGGGTCATTTTCCAAAAAGCTAGAATAGTTACTTAGTTTCTGAATTATTTTCACTCATTAACTAATGGAAGGACCTTTTTCAACCTAACTACAAATTATAAAACTACCTGTACTTTCCAATAATGTAGGTCTTTTCTCTAATCATGAGATTAATCAACTCATTTAAACTACTTAAAAGTCCTTACTGATAAACGTTTTTTAAGCTGGCAGTTTTCTTCTCTTGAGGCGAATGAGTATACTTGTAAATGTAGTCAAAGAATTGCATGCTTCTGCCCTGGTTCCGCATCTTGAAGATGAACTCAGCCCGGGCATACATTCATTTTTGTTGTTAAGTCAGAGGAGATTTGGCTCCACAAGAGATTGACTTTCTTTCTAGTTCTCTAAGGGAAACAAAGAAATAACAAACACGCTGCAGGTTAAAGAAGACAAGCAAACAGCGAAGGACACAAACGACAGCACAGTTCGTTGGACCTCAGACACTGTGCTTATCAAGACATCTCATCTAAACCTATATGAGTAAAGACGATTTAACTTAATCTAAAACTTGGGATCTAAAGCAAGAGCGCACATGAAGGTAAACTCCTGAAACGTCTCAGAAAGTTAGAGTTAGGTATACCTTGATGACCAAGAGAGAACTCTCTTGTTGATAACTTTAATGTTTCATATAGGCTTTGTCTACACTATGCCGACAGAAACCTATCCCATATGGACGATGCTCTCTCGTCGATGGCGCGGCGCAGCTTCGCCCCGATACAGAAATCGCGCCAAAATCACCGTTTTTATGTGTCAACAGAAGCTCTTTCCGGTACGATTTTCGTGCCCGCGCAAAACCTGTGATCCGTATGATAGTGTGAGCATAGACTTAGTTACAGAAAGTGTTGGCACTACTAATCTACAGGCATCTTTTCTCCCACTGGCGAATGAGGCCGGAGGACAACAAATCGTTACTTGCATCGTATTTTCTTTATTTTTAAACGACATGGTCACAATTTTTTACCCTCAAATTTACCACATGCATTCATCGGCGATATTTTCAACCGAAATCAACCAACTGGCACATGAAACTCACGGGGGGAATCAATTTGCATTCAACTATTTTTATTGCAGTTTTACATTCTAACATTCCAAGTACGTATTTTTACTTTGGAAATAAAGGAAGCTGGAACATAGTGGAAATTGTGACATACGCCTTCATCCTTTACTTCTCAACATAGGAGAAGGAGCTAAGCCATGATAATTGTTTCGTTCTTTTAGTTTTTTATTTTGTCGCCATATTTCAAAATTAAAGCTTATATATGATCCCAACTTACAAAAGAGGAAATATTTAATTATAAGCTTTAAGAATAGGAACTAGAAATACGTTTACCGCAACACCTCGCGAAGGTGTAAAAAAAGGGCAGCAGTGTAAATAAATTAGAACCAGCCAAAAGGTAAGAAAAAGTATGGTTAAAAACAAAAACAAAAACAAAACAGCCAAAAAAAAAAGGAAAAAATTTCCTCAGCCGGGAGTCCAACCCCGGACCTTCAACATCCAAAGTCATCTCCTCGTCTACTGTGCCACGTCACCAAATGTTAAATGGAGGGGGTTACAGTATTATAATAGTACTTTAACAAAGCACTTACCCTGGACCATGTTCCACATCTTCTCAACAAGGGCTCCACACTGCTCCTCCCAGTTGTACCTCTCTTCGTAGCTTGCACGCAAGGTTTGGATTTCTTTAAGACGTTGTGCTCTTCCTTTTTCGCGAACAGCAGCAATTGCTTTCGCCCATTCCATTGGATCGTTGGAATTCACCACAAACGATTTTCCTGAGGGTAACTCGCGTAGTGCATGTGCGAATCCTGAATTGCCACTCACTAGAATGGGGAGACCAGCAGACAACGCCTCCAGAGCTGTTAATCCAAAACCTTCTGTTCTGGAAGGCATAATGGCAAGGTCAACCTCACAAAACAGTTCTTTTAACCTTTCCTTGCTCTGCACAAACGCTCTGACAATAAGCTGGTCTTTAGCAATTCCAGTCTGAAGCAGGTTTTGGGCGACTTCGTCTTGTTTCCCAATGGGAGCGCCCACAAACACCAGGCAGTAAGAGCTATCTTTCAATTCAACAACTGCTTTGGCGGCAATGTCATATCCTTTGAGACTAAAGTCTTCAGAATCACCGCGGCCAAAGGTTAAAACCTTAAACCTCCCTTCCTCCCGTGTAGCTTGTTCCAGCATTGAAAATTCATGGAAAGTACCTGGGGTAAGCTGGAAGATGTATTGGTGTTTCTTGCAAACCCGCAGGTAGGATGAATAGGTTTCTCTCAACCTGGGTCCGACTGCCACGACAAGATCTGCCAGTCTGCACAAGTCTACTTCAGCTCTGTTCTTCTCTTCACCTTTGGCAACCGCGCTGTCATAGTTCTTGAACATTCCAAGTTCTTCAGGTGCAGTATGGACCACCTGTACCCACTTACAGCCGTGGGACTTCCGAATTACTTGCGCTTGTTTTCCCAACTTTGCCCCATGGCCCAGGACGATGTCGATAGCAAGGTTTTTCGGTGGGAAGCTCAACCAGACAAGAGGATCAAATCCTGGTAGACTCTCTGCTTCACGAATGACAATGTTCTGTTCTGCAGCGTCTCTCCTGTCTTCCTCACTGCAAGACGATTGTGGTACCAAAAGAGTAATGTTGAACAAGCTGTGCTTCGCAAGTAGAATGGCGAGATTTCTGTTAATTGTTGACAAGCCACCCATGGATGAGCCCCACTCACTCGCCAACAAAGTAACATTCAGTGCTTTAACAGATTTCTCCGGGTCACTTTCATCTCCTCTGTCTTGCAATGTCTGTGTATGTAAAAGAAGTGGATCAATTTAGGTTTCTAGGAAACTGCCCGCCTACCCCTCCCCAAAGCCAACATTATCACTTACTTCTCAATTAGGGCAAAATGTTGGCTTAGGGCAGGGGTAGGTGGGCAGTTTGCCAAAAACCTAAAGTGATTCAAGGAAGCAGTATGTTGAGAAAGTTAGTACTGATTTTCAGCCACCGGTTGCGTCAAAAGGGTCATGACCCACTTGCTTGGTTGCCGAAGTGCTCTAACATTTTCTTTAAGTCTTTGCTAAATATACCGGACTAAAATGGTTTTTAAAAAAAACAGTAAAACAATGTTAACCGTACGAACAAGTCTGTGGGGTAATTGCGCCTCGAGACAGTATGTATGTACTCCGTTACAGCTGCAGCACATCAATTGTCCTTTGGGAAGGCGTTGAAATTTGGGCTACCTTTAAGGTTTCACACCTCTTGTCGATAGCAAAGCAAGACGAAATCTCGCACAACTTTTGTTGACTTAAGCACAGATTCATACTTGCCAAGTTTAATGCAGTAAAGCATAATAGACTCACGTCTATCTCTTCTTAGTGGAAAGAAGTTTCGGATTTTGAGTGAGATAGCTAAGGTTATATTAACCAATCACTAACTGGCGGTTTTGGTCGGGCAAAAGCAATGGAGGGGAGCGCTCGTTCTACGCAGGCTGATAGTGTAGATGTCAACACTATAAAGGATTACTTGGACCACTTAACGTAATTTAATATTATATCTCTTTAATTTCACCTGAGTTCGTCTTAGAGACAGCCACTTTTCTATTCCAGGAACCCTCCTCACACTGTTGCCAACGATCTTTGTGCAAACCAGCCGCTGCCCTTCTTTTAGTTTTAAAAAGTGTGTGCACTCTTCTTGGGTACATGCGGCGTCCCGGTGATTTGGACATTCAGCCAGACAGTTGGGGCACGCAACGGATAACTCATACTGCAAACCGCTAAGACATGGCAACTCGTGTGACAACTTTTGCAAAGTGTCGTCTATGAAGACACGAACACGACTTGGTATCTCAATCGATTCAGACACTGAAACAGATTCTTCATCGGCCTCATCTTTCTGCCTCAACACAATCTTGATAAAATTCTTTTTGCAAAGAAGAATGAAATCATAGATTATCTGCTCTCCGACAATAACGAAATGGGCACCATTTTGGTACAGAGTAGGAGGTGGTGTCTCCTGCCAAGTCTTACAGCACCAGGAAATAAAACTCGAAACAAGACGTATGAAGAGACCTTTCGGGACAAACCCACCTCGGAAATGAAGATACAGTGGACATGGATCAGTAGGGGTGGGCACAAGGTTACAAACCTTCATGGGTGGGGTCTTGAGTTGTGCGGGGACGAAGTACGTGGTACCGAAGGCCGTCGATGTAAACTTGGCAATCAAACCAAACTTGTCCATCATATCCAAGATGTCCTGCTGGGCAAAGCTTTGCTTGATAAATTTGGAAAAAACGTGATCAATAAGTTCCATGCAGAGAACACCACTTTTTTCCAATTCTTGCCAGTGGCTAGAATGCAGAGGATCCTAGTAAAAATAATATATATAAAAAAACATGACAAATGATACTGCATATGTTTGAAGGTTACCTTCAAAACCCTCTGTTTTAAAGAAATGTTTTCAAAAGAAAAAAGTATCCTAACGATGTCATTAAGTATCAAAAAGAAACTGAATCCTGTTTCTTGATTTCAAAACCTTTGCCGCTACCGCAGACTAACAGGACCTAATATTACGCTTATTCGGTCCGGTAAGCCAACAAGGTTACTTAAAATTACTTCTTATATTTAACATGGGCACAAAAATGAACGTTATTATGAATGCTTCTGTCTTCTTACTGCTTTTTCATAACGTGGAATGGTGATCAGCTGTCTGAACAGATCTATCAACCATTCAGACTCCAGAATAACTGTGTTGCGGTGCCTAATAATCAGTCCGAGGTCATGGTAGAAATTTAACATCGTTTGAAACTCGTCCTCGTCTTCTATTAGGCAGATCTCCCTGGCAGAAGTTTGAAGCTCTTCCACAGTCGTGCAATGAATGCTCCGAGCTACCATATTCCCAATTACCTTCTCAAAATCGACCCACCTACAGAACAATGGTAGATGAAAGATTATAAACACAAAAAATTGTGAAGCTTAAGTTAAATCTAACTTGCAAATTTGCTAGGTAGCGCCCAGCAACATAGTCTATGGCTCTATAAAATTAATTACAGACAGAGAAAACAAGATACGTGTCTAATTCCACCAAAAGTGAGCCTAACTAGTAAAGTTAGTATTCTTTACCGTTTTTAGGTTCAGGTAGATTTACACTGGATTTAGAACGGACTGACTTTCTACATTAACGATTTTTAGTTCGAGCAGGTTTTCGTTCCTTAGACAGGTGAAAGATCTCTGCATAATACTCTCTCCACTTTTTTTTTGCAGTATTCAAAACCATCTAGTATCATTGCCTTATACAGTTTAATGGAAGCTAGGTCTTCAATGCCTTGTGGACTATTAACAACGCTTCCAAAAAGTTCTTTCTATTTTAGCATAGTCGTGAAGTGACAGATAAAACCGTTTTTTCGCTTCTTTCTTTCCAGTTTAATTTTTATAAGTTTTTAAAAATTTAGACTTTATTACATGAAATTTTGGCGACACTTTAATTTAGCGAATTTAGCGATTTTTTCTAAGTTAAAATGCACCAAAATTATTTAGTGTCGCTAAATTTAAATGGTCGCTAAATTAAAGTGAGTACAACATAAAAATTCTGCCATCTGGTCAGTTTCACACACATATGCTATTTGACGGTCGATTATGAAGTTTATCGTTGACTTTGTTATGAGTCAGGACAGCATTAAGATATGACATTACAGTTGCAGTTTCGTTTTTTTTTGTTCAAAATTAAGTTTCAGAACGTTGTATGATTTTGATTTAATTGAAGGTATTGACGCAAATGATTTAATCACATAAATGTTCCATTGTCGTCGTAAAAGTTTTCAATACCTTATCTCCAGATACAGTAAAAGCCCGCGACTAAGAACCTTGATTTTTCCAAGTTAGCCTAAATAGGTTCTTATATAAACGGTAGTTAGAGCAAGTTTAGGCTATTTAGGTTCTTATTTTCTTTAGAAAAAAATACAGTATAATACTATGGCTAAGAGTATTTAGTGGCTCAGCTTATTCCTCATATAAAATCGGCATACCAAATTAGAAGTGAAGTAAAAATGAACATAAAAAAGAACTGTATTTGGTGTTTCGATACAGTTTTTGGCAGACCATACCGATGTTTTTCAGTCACCTTAAAAGTGATTTTATCCTTGTCCGATCGCTACGAGATTTTCACCAGTGATTGAGTATGAATTGAAGTTTGTCAAAATGCAGTTTTTAGTAAAATCGATATCACTAAGACAACAATACACAAAAAAACTTTGAAATCGAAAAAATCCAAATTTTGCCCGATCTAGACCTGCTACTGAAAATCCGACACCAAGTACTTATAGTTTGGTGTTTAGCAAATACCCTCCGTGAGAAGTAAAAAATTCTGTACGTTTGAATTCAAATAAAAGGAAAACATAAATAGAAGGTTTGAAATATTATTTCAAACCTTATATTTTCAATAGCCGTGATAAAACGTTTAATAAAAAAGTTCTAAATAACTCACATTAATCTTAAGTAGCGTCAGAAGGCTTCTTAATATCATTTTTCGATGCTAGGAAATTTTGGTATTTCCTTTCTTGCGATCCTGAAAACTAACCTTTTTTCTCACCACCTGTCTAAAGGCAACTTTATTCTAAATTTCGAATTTTAGCGCTTTTCTGTATTATCCCTAAAACGGCTCAACAGAATTCTTTTTAAACCTCACCCCATAATCTTCATGATCTATATAACAATGTCTGAAACTTTCATTAAGATTGATTTGCTGCAACACCTTAAAATTTCACGAAGGACCTAGCCTACGAACCGGCCAAAAATCCGCGTTACAACATTCACTGTTTTGACGTTATGCTAATTTTTCCAAATTGATGCCCATCATACATACCTCCACGGCTAGTATATTTTAGTATGAATTTTATTGCATATTCTTAATGTAAAACATTGACAATATTCACATTGAAATGTACTAGCCATGGAGGTATGTATGGTGGGCGTTAATTTGGAAAAATCAGCATAACGTCAAAACAGTGAATGTTATAACGCTGGATTTTTGGCCTGTTCGTAGGCTAGGTTTGTCTTGAAATTTCAAGGTGTTACAGCAAATCAATCTTAATGAAAGTTTCAGACATTGTTATATAGATTATGAAGACTAAGGGACGAGGTTTAAAAAGAATTCTGTTGGGCCGTTTTAGCGTTTTTGCCTTGACATTCCACCGTCGTACTCGTGCTCGATCTCGCACTCTAAAGGTGGCTAATTGTCTAAAACCGGGTTTCCATATGATCGCAGCGATCGAAGCGATCATATGACAACGATCACTGAGATAGAAAAAGTTCTATCTCAGCGATCGTTGTCACAGCGATCGCTGGATAGTGGTTTCCATATGATCGCTATGATCGCTGCGATCACTGAACTTTTTTTTTCTCAGCAGTCGCAGCGATCATATGGAAACGGGCTGAAGTAAGAACCATGAGGTAAAATAATCCCTGGAGATCAAAACAATCAATCAAATACCTGACTGGTATTTTTTCTCCCATGTATGGCTCATTTCTCAACACTTCCATGATTTTAGCCCGCAGTGCATCAATGTCATCACCACTGGTATCGTTAGTCCCTTCGATCGAAAAAAGTGACAATGACAACCGGTAACATGTAACTCTCGGTATTTAATACTGATTTATTAATTAAATTAAAACTGGTTTTAAAACAAAAATTGTAAATCAAATTCGATCACAGCAACAGGGAAAAGAATTCTTACCTATATGTGTTCATCATTGTCCCTCCCCCCTTCCCTTCCCTTCCCCCACTTCACCACACCCCTTTCAGAAGTTTATTGCCCATGAAATTTATTGTGTTTTGGTCGTCCTTCACGAAACTCTTAGGCTGCGTCCAGTTCACAGTTTATGTCTACAGGTCAATCTTTCCGTCTTAAGGAGATTCTACCCAAATGTTAAATGCTCCTCACCAGACCGTCTGTTCATCTCGTATATAAAGCCTCACAAACGAGTTTCCTCTGCTACTATTGGGTACTGGCTAAGGTTTACCATCCGAGATGATAGTATCAATACGGACATTTCCAAGGACCACTCTGTTCGTTCAGCTTCAACCACTGTGGCAGCCAACGGCAGAGTTTCTCTGGATGAGATTATGAAAATGGCTGATGGGTCATGTCAATCCACCTTCCAGAAGTTTTACTATAAGCCAGTATTCGATTGAAAATACTGCCAAACTGTCCTCAATCAACCATAACTGTGTTCTGAGGAATTTTTTCCCTGCGTCCTGACGTTGCCAACCAGTGTATTTAGCATCATTTTTCAGAACTTTTATTTTCTAATGCCTTTTGTCACATGTGTCAGACATTAAAGTTTACTCCTTGGTGTCGTAATCTACCTACTCTATTTTCATACTTTTCGACCGAGTTTGTGAAATATAATTTCTTTTTGTCTCCTTCTCCACAACTTTTTTTTTTGTTTGTTTGTTTGTTAAAGTAGTGTTAGCTTATTTCATTTCATTATTTGCTTGTTATGCAGTGGAGTGAATCTGTAATAAATAGATAAATTAATTAACTAAACCAGGGTCGCGAAGCGACCAGCCTGTATAACTGAGATTATATGAACAAACGAAGGGAGAAATCTATCAACCCTAACCGTCACCCGTCCTTATGCCTTTCCACTGATGCTTGGGCCAGTGTTTATTTCTTCCTTTCTCGGTCAGCGTTAAAAAGCTGCAGATAATCCTGGGACCACATGGTTGGTGCCCCCAGGGCTTAATGGGATTACGTTACATCTTTGGATTGTGCTTTCAGCATCAAGAAGGAAAAACTAGCGATAGTATATCAAATCTACCATTTTGTCCTTTGGAAATACATCAATTTATGTTTTGCGATTGTTGTCGGTCTGACACGATTAACAAAATAACATGCTGGAAGCACTGATGATCTTGGTAAGTGTCAGTAATAAATTTATCCACCAGCTTAAAGATATTTAAAAGCTGGACCGCATTTTCCACGTCAATAGAGATTTAGAATCACGTTTACGGCAAAAGTCAATTTGTACAGCGTGACCACTGAAGTTTTTCCTTTACCTGTCGTTTGCTATTCATTTCATCTACACAGGAATAAGTTGTTTCATGTCACGTTCATCCATCAGATTTGTTTGGTCATTTCCCAACTTGAGAGAGGTGTCAACTTGCATCTCGAGCTTTCCGTAAACGTGATTCTATATCTCTCTTAAGAGTAACAACGTATCAGGGACTTGTTAGGTGGGCTTAAAGATGCTAACTGAAAATACTGAATGAACTGAAACAGTAAAGAAATAATTGTCTCACCTACCTGTTTGATATTAATTCACACCTATAGACGCATAGACTAAACTGGAATTGAAGATATTTTTGGTTTAAAAGTACACTTCTGCATTATGACAAGTTTTCGAATACGGCAGCTATTAAACCAGGTCATTACACTTGCACTTAACATTATTTTTAGGTCTGTACCTGCAAGAAAATTCTTCATTCGCCTCAATAGTGACTTGTAGCCCTGCGTGTTATCTACTCTGAAGAAATGCCTGATCACATGCTTTTCATATTCTTTGCCAGAAATTTCCCTCTGTATCTGTGATATCATGCTTTCAATGTCCTCAGATGGTTTGTCAGCATGTGTACCAACAACAATGACAGGAGGCCGAAGATAAGGCAACTGTCTTTCAGCGTTGACAATCATTTCTACTCCTCTTGGTCTGATACTGCAAACCGTAACAAGCCATGACAGTAAAACCTCCAAATTGGTTTCGCAGTTGGGGTTTTCTAAAATAATGTTATGAGTTCCTTGCCTAACACAAGGTTCAGCAATGGCATCAAGTGGTTTGCTCAGGTTGTGCACCAGAACATACACTGCTCGTGGTGACAGAAAGACAGGATGAGATGCATAGTAAAGGTGCTGTCCTGCAAAGTCATATAAATCTACCGACATGTTGATATCACTGAAAGGTTGATCACAGCGATCAATCATATGCCAGAAATACGTGAAAGCAAGTGCTTTGACGTGGCTAACAGCTAAACGTATATCAGTTAGTAATTGTGGCTTATTTATGGCATTTGCCTCAAGACTTTCACATCCACCACGGCGATCATGGTCGTTACCACTACGATCCTCAGAGGAAGCAGCATCACTGTCATCACTACCATCGTGGTAATAATGATTACCATTAGCACCACCAACAGCATAGTCATCATCACCATCCTCATCATCGCTCTCGGTAAAATGTTCTTGCTCTGATGATACTTGAACTTTCATTTTAGAAGAGGGGGTTGAGCCAATGTACAACTCGTTGAAACTATATAAATCCATGGCACTCTAAGATAAACGTATAAAACAACATAATTTTTAAAATTACTCATGGAATTTCTATTCATACTACAAATACTGAAACTAATGGCATAAGGGGCTTACAATCGGAATACACGTAGAAAAGGCGCTTCGAAACAAGCTAGAGCACAGCTGATAGCAGTGCCGATCAAAATTCGTTTTGCATTTACTGGTTTTTAATTGAGCTTCAAAAGGTGATAATAAGTCGAATTTAAAGGGGGGATTATAACTGGAGCTTATACCCGAGGAGGCTTATAAGCGGCAGTTTACGGTGGGGCAAAGTCGTTCCTTTTTCTTTGCGGGAACGAGGTTACTATAGTAGAAGGGGGATGGGCGATGAATGTTACTGATTTAATACCTATAATAAACAACGTCGTGTACATGAGACGGTGGAGAGATACGACGATACATAACCCTCCTGTTTTTTATTTAATTTTTTTCAAGCCTCGATTTTTCATTGCTGTAGAATCAAGATTTACACATTATGCAGGTAAACTTGGTCTCTTGTCTTTAAAAACGCTGGGGAGCTGAAACCCTCTGGCACTAGAAAGCCTGGCACCTGCTAGGTACATCGCAATAGTTTTATCGCCACTAAATAATTTACATTTCCACTTGTTCATTTTGAAAACATTGTATTTTGCGTTTTTTCTGAAGTACTGGAATCTTTTGGTGACTAACCGGGAGGTAAACTGACATTTGTACACCTGCAGGACCATTACGAAACAAGGATGATTTAACATAAAGACATGTCAAACTGGGAAGGAAATACGACATTATCACACTTGGATTTATTCGGCAACTCTGGACAGTTCTTGTATTCCTTTCAGTTCCTCACACGCAATCTAATCTTGCAAGTTATGCATGCGAATTTGCGAGGCAGAGGATATTTACTCACACTGAAATGTCACAATATACAGTAATAACCGACGTGTAAATATCTGTACCAAACTTGTGGGGCACAAAATAACTCACTTAAATCAAAATCCTACTTTTATTGAAATCACCATCCGATCGAACATTTTCAACTACTCCGAATTCAAATGTCAACCAAGAAAAATATAACACTAATTAACGAGATGCTAAAAGAGTCACATCCGGTTTCCATGAGTGTCACGACATTTTCTGGTCACATTCCGGTCACGCTTCCCTAAAAATTGAGTGGCGCTCAACCAACTAAGCAAAGTTTAATCATCCTCCTCCGCAATGATTTGACGAATCTTCTCTTTGTTTGTTCCAGCTGCTTGTCTTCTGATTCTGGTTCGTTCAGCCAGTTGGATTTGTGCTGTCGGCACTTCATTGTTGCGCGCAACTGCCTCTTTTATTTCCAGTGGGCACACGAGGTTAAGCGATCTGTCAATGTAGTGGCCCTTCTGAAGCAATAATACTTCTCGGACAACTCCACCTTTTCCTCGAATATATAAAAATCGTACAATTTTTCCCTTTTTCCACTCTTCTCGATTTTTCTCGTCTACGACTACCAATATAATTTCTCCGATATCTGGTACCTTTGCGGTCTTGCGGGTGAGTCGATGAGTCTCCATCAGGCTGTGGATATATTCATGTCTCCATCTCTTCCAAGCATGATTTTCAACCTCCCTCAGCTGCTTGTTTTGTGCACTTGTTTCTTCTTTATCTTCTTCTCCCACAATGGGGTGGGCATTTTGCCCCCACATCAAAATCTTTGAACTTAAAAACTTGTTCCTCCCCTCCATCGCTGTTACGGTAAGTCAAGGGCCCGTTGATCAAATTCTTCTCGATGTCGATAACCACAGCCTCAAGTTGCTGAAAACTAAGGTTTTTCCAGCCCAGTGCCTCGAGAAGGGTCTTCTTCACGTCCTTGATTGAACGTTCGCACATGCATCCCCACCAAGGAGAACTGGATAAGTTGAATCGCCAGTTTATGTCTTGTCTGGCCAGGTAGTCCTGTAACCTTTCGCTCTTCAGTAGTTAGGGACATGGGGATTCTGCCCCCCCTTCGTTCACGTGCCAAAACTTCATTCCATCCCCATTTACCTAACTACTAGGATTTCGCCGATTTCACTATTTTTGGATTTGACCTTGGCATTTTGCCAAGACGCCCTATTCCAGCACCCAGAAGAAAAAAACAACAACCAGTGGCTGCCCCAAGGACTAAAATTAATGAAAAAAGGAGGGCTCTAAATGGTTATACCAAATCATATGAGATTGGGTTAAAGTCTAATGTTAATGCTTTGGTACAGTTGCAAAATACTAGACTAGCAATTAGTCGATATTGTTTAATACTATTCTTAATGAGACAAAAGGGTTCAAATTTGTGGAAACTTTTGTGGTTACCTTTAATAAGAGGAGAGATGTTAAGATTCTATATTCAGAACCAATATATATTAATAGTCGGGCGCAAATAGTAGTTAATTCCAATGATTATTTACTAACCTTAGGATTATCACAGCAGTAAATACTGAATAGCATTGGTGTTTGGATAAGTGAGGGAAGTGGTTGGACTATTAGTAGCATTGATGAGCACTATCTTAATGTCGTTGCATATGAGCCATTGAGGGGAAATTGATATATTCCTTTCACAAAAGAGCTTAGGAATGGCAAAAAGGGTTTGATTAATATAAAGAATAATGATGACGAAAGTTTTCGCCGGTGTCATGTTCGCCTTTTGAATCCACAAGAAAAAAATCCTCAGCGGATTAAAAAAACAGATAGAGAGATGGTACAAAAGTTGAATTACCAGGGTATTGAGTTCCCAGTTAGTGTAAAAGATTATACCAAAATAGAGGCTCAAAATAACATAAATGTTAATGTTGTCGGATATGAAGATAAATAATTTTATCCTACCTTTGTCTCTAAGCAACATAATACCAATGAATTGAACTTATTGTTGATTACGGAGGAAGAGAAACAACATTATGTCTTTATTGCGGATTTTAATAGAATGATGTTTCCTAAGACTAAGCATAAGAAGAGAAAGTATTTATGCATGCATTGCCTCCAATGTTTTAGTACAACGGAGATACTAACTAAACATAGGGAGAACTGCATATTCATTAATGGTGAGCAGGCTATTATGATGCCAGAAAAGGGAAAGAATATATTCCAATTTAAGAATCATCATAGGCAGATGCCGGTGCCTTTTGTTATCTATGTAGATTTTTAGGCTATTACTGAGAAGGTATCTGGGTGCCGACCTAATTGTACTAAATCTTAGACCAACAAATATCAAAAGCATACAGGCTGTAGTTATGGTTACAAAGTAGTGCGCTGCTATAATGACAAAAATAGTAAGCCTGTGCAGATTTACCGAGGAAAAGATGCCATTAAAAAGTTTATGCAGGAGATGCTAAGGGAGGTAAAATACTGCAGGAAGCACCGAATTTAAGAAGCCCTTGAAGATGACTAATTAGGAGGAACAAGAGTTTAAGACTGCAGAAGAATGCCATATTTGAGGGCATGTATACAAGGAAACAGACATTCAGGTCAGAGATCATTGCCACTTACTGGAAAATATCGCGGAAGCGCCCACCAGGACTGTAATCTTACACTGAAGAGCCAATGTCTGTAATTTTCGAGAATCGGTTGACAGTCGTGAATTTTTGAATTTCGTCATATTTTGCCCACATAATCTCTATAGTACACTTATTTCAAAACTCACATTAAAACTTGTAACGGTTTTTTATTTTTTCCTGAATCGGGAAAAGTTTGAAAAACGCTAAATCGGCGTTCTTTCGAGTATGAAATTAGCGAAAATTAAGTATTTTCTTCGCTCTCGTACATAAAAACGGGATGATATCTCTAAATGAAATCAAGTCACAAAGCAAACACAGACTTGTACTTTATAATTCAGCAATTGTCTTTAGATAAGCTGCTTAAATGTGGCTGTGTTGGCCGCAAGAAGAAACACGATTTCGGCTCTTTTCAAAAAAGGCAAATTTGACCTAACTTCACCATCGAAAAAAACAATTGATACATGGAATTTCAACATGAAACAAACACTATTTTAAACCACATCCTTTGCCAATTATTGTGTCAAAAATTTTTTGGCGGCATTACAAAAGTGCGTCGCTGAGACACCGAAACGTGCAGGGTAGTTTCGCACGTTGGAACACTGAAACAAGCTAGCCGCGACAGTAGGCACACAAACGTTTTTGCAAACTTAGCTTCTTTTACAAGGGGCACATTACGGGAAGCTCTTAAAATCCTTTGAAAAACGCTTTTCAATTTGATGGTTATAAAAAAACTAAGTAGATTAACACTGCATTTGATTGCACGCAAGTAGCTGGCCAATTTCGAAAAGAAAAAGAAGTGTAAAGGCAGCACCTTCGTCGCTCAGAGAACGTCTGAGTATATAATTTTCTTCAGGCCGCACAGAGTCATCAATTAATGTGCCTTTACGGACCCCTTTTAAATGAGCAGCCAGTAGGCTG
>CALNXK010000331.1:40000-117500 GCA_942486035.1 Porites lobata
CATGAAATCAGATTTTAGCGTACAAAACAATGTTGTGAATGTCTGTTGTTCGTACCTTAGCATGGCGTTTCCATATATTGGAAATGTCAAGTATCCACACGGGAGAACATACCAAACAACAACGTTTTAAAACCAAGCGCCGAAACATCGTAAACGGCAAAGATTGCGTTACATTTCACAGAACGACCGCTTACCACTGTTGTCACTCCTTTTTTCGCTGGAAGCTACGAGGAGTTTTCATTCCGTCATGAGTGATTCTTGATCAGAGCTTCCTTGAAAGTACGACCCCGGACAGATAATAACTGAGGACGTTTCGTCAAGACTCGTGTTGTTCAGTTTCAAGCTTTAGCATGTGCGTAGTCAGGATTTTTCCGGAGGTACGCCCAACTTTTTCTACATCGTTTTCCCCCCCTCCCCCCTCCCAAATCTCAACATTTTTTAAAGCTGCCTTTATTAAAGGTGGGGTTAACGGTTGCAAGCAAAAGCACTTTTGCTGTTTATGAAATGACACAACCTCTAAAATTCTTTAATTCTGTCGGCTTGTTATCTTTATTATCTAATTTTGATCATTTTTTATCGTTTAGTTACTCAGTATACGTTCGATCCTGTCCTTGTAAACTTATACTTTTATACTTTAAGGGAGCTTAATACCCATATTAATTTTTTCTTCGTTTAGTGTTGTCCAACAGACCCAGTTTTTTGGCATTTTTTAAAAAAGCAAGAAAAAGAAACGACAAGGTTTATTTTTTTTTGGACTTAAATTAATTCTTTTAATCTAAGAAATGAGCATTATAACAGCTTTTCCAGGCATGAAACGTTCGCTGGTGTATCCTTTTTGCTTTTTACCCTTTTTGGGCCTTTTTATGAAACTGACCATCACATTTTCCGCCATATTGAGTTTGTGTCGATTTGGTGACCATGCCTTGTTGTTTTCAGGCTCCACGGCAATGATGCTGGTGTTTCAGGCCTCCTGTTCTCAGATTTCTTGTGATTTTTTTTCACCCCACCGACCGACCCACCCAAAACCAGGAAACCTATTCGATGCTAAACGAACGAAGAGGGGATGAGCTAAGCCTTATGGTTTCTTAGTTTGGGCTTCCTCACCACATTGCTTCTGCGTATTTCTGTATACTTGTCTTTTGCTTTGTTTTGTTCTTTTTTGAGGGTAAAATAAACTGAAACTGTACAAAGACCCTCAATATTCCCTTTGGAGGCTCTCGAACGCGCATAAAAAAAATGAAAAAACGCGATGATTTATTGACCGCACGGGAAAAAGGGTGGGGTTAGGGCTCGTTACTGCGCTCCGGTTCACTCGTGCGCTGTCAAATGGTCCCCATTTACAAAATGAAAAATGACAGCGGACAGACTATTCACGTCTAGACATCAAGCATCTTTTAAGATGGGACTTATCGCCTCTCCCTGTTCATGGAGTTGATTCAAGGTGTTGACGTCAATTTCGTGATGCCCCGCATGTTGCCGGGACATGTTTCAAAAGGGCCTTTCCACAGCTATGGAGTCCGCCGTCACCTTGTCAATCGTGCGAGAAATGATGTACTTCACAAAAACAAAGAGAAGATATTTTCGATTTGCCCCGCCCCTACCACCGAAAGTCCCCGACAGGACCGCTTCAAAGTACTCCCCACCCGCTGGCTCAAATGGCTGGACTTGTTCCTGTGGTTGCGCGTTGGAGAGTAACAGGTCTAACTAATTGCACCGTGCATCAATGACAGTTTAGCTCAATCAGAAGCCCCTTTTCACTGGCTAGGTCAAGGTGTGTGCACCTCCTTTAAGCTGTTTTATTCCGTTCTTACTGAAATTTTTGATCTTGAGGAAATTTACAACGACAGGAGCAGGTTATGGGCTTTTTTCCTACCCCTAATCCTACATAACGGGAAATTGGGAAATCCGTCAGGTAGGCAAGAATTCGATAATCCTTCCATAATAATCCATTTTTTCACCGCGTGAATTGGGTACTTTTTAGCTTATTTCGAGGAAATACTTTTTGCTTCAAATCCAGGGTGGGCTTTTAAACACATTTTTTAAGCCAAATGGTTTTTGCGTGAATCTGCTTACCCGAACTTTTCGTATAAAAAACAACAAATACCCGAAAAAAGCTCGTGCTGTTGGTGGTGGTGGCATATTTCCGATAAATTCAGTTCAATGTCTCGTGAAGAAGAGTTCAGATCCGTGCCGCGCGCCTCTCGAGGCAAGCGTTCCGTCGAAATGCGAGCCCAAAAACAGGTGGTAAGCGGTCAATCTATGAAAAGTAACGCAATCTCCGTCGTTTGAGGGCAGCCGAAGATGCTCTTGCCTATGCTGTCCGTGATGTTTTTTATTTCCAATATCTAGGAAACCCACGCTAAAGTATGAAACATACACTCGTAGGCATTGTTCTGTCCGCTGAAGTCTAATTCCTAGACGCAGAAACGTTGTGCTTTTTGAAGTTTATTATTGTGCTTTGCCCTTTGACAACCTTACGTGACTCGTGCGTTTGGTAGCAGAAGATGGCTAAACTCTGCTTTTCTTGTTGGAAAACGGCTTTAAATTTTATCAGATCGCTCGATAAACACGTGTTGGTTTCTGATAGCTAATAACGTTAAACCATTGTTGCTCAAACTGATTTGTTATTGCATTTTTCTGAGTTTTTAGCATCGGCCCGCTGAGTCTAGATAGCTCAAGAAAAGTACTACTTGTATCTTTTGGCCTCAAAAATTTTCTTTTCAGTTGCCCATAGTTTTGAAAACAGATTCTGAAAGAAGAGATAACGCTCTTTAACGTGGTATAAGACTCGTTACTGAAATCGAGGTACCAGTCGACGATTTGGGGCTTTGAAATTTGCCATTTTTTCATTGAACGAACACGTTCAAAATATTGAAAATAATGAAAAATCTCCAAAATATTACACTATCGTTCAAACTGAGTAAATCACCACTTAAAATATGTGCAATTATGTACTCTTCTGAATAAGTTATTTGTTGTCCGCATTACAATGGATTTGAATTTTAAAACGATTTTTTTGTGACACATGGTCTCGAGCCTGGAAAACCCGGTTCGAGAGCCGCGAAACCAATAAGCCCCCCGTAAGTGGAAAATAACAATCGGATCGAAGTAAAAATTACATTTATGTTAATAGCTTACCTAGTGCTACTTTGTGAATTTTTTTGAGAATTTTCGATTTTTCACTTTTGTAGACCTCTGGTCGATATTTACTGACATCTGCTCTTAATATTCCAAGCGTCGAAACTTGCTTGTTGCACGCGCTTTCCTGGTGTCAAAATACCTTTCAGGTTTTGGTTTTGGAACGCCGCCAGAAATATTTTAACACAAACAACAGCAAAGGATATGCTTCAATACGGTTCTTGTTTCATATTGAAATTCCATGTACCAACTGGTTTTTTTACGATGGTGAAGTTAGGTCAAATTTGCCATTTTTGAAAAGTGCTGAAACCGTCTTTCTTCTTGGGGCCAGTACAGTCACATTTAAACGGTTTATTAAAAGTTAATTGCTGAATTATAAAGTAAAAATGTGTGCCTGTTTTGTGACTGGATTTCATCTAGAGATATTATTCTGTTTTATGTACGAGCGCGAAGAAAATGCTCAATTTTCGCCAATTTCATACTCGAAAGAGCGCCGATTTAGAGTTTTTCAAACTTCGCCTGATTCCTGAAAAAATAAAAAGCTGTTACAAGTTTTGAAATTAGTGTACTATAGAAATTATTTGGGCGAAATATGAAAAAATTTTAAAATTCATGACTGTCAACCGATTCTCGAAAATTACAGACACTGGCTCTTAAGATCCCAGTCATATTTCACAATCTCTGAGGTTATGAACTGTATTCCAAATAATACGGAAAAGTAGGCCTTCATTCTTGGCAAACATCTAGTTTTTCTGGACAGTTTCTAATTTATGGCTAGCAGTTTGGAGCGCCTTGCTGCTAATCTACCCGTGGGTGCATTCAAATATACCAGCCCAGTGTTCCAAGATGAGGAATTAGCTCTATGAAACAAAAAGGAGTATATCCTTATGATTAGATGGATATTTTTAATAAGTTTGGCGACCACCAAACGATGCTTTCTACAGTATATTTACAGACGAGGTCATCTCTGATGAGCAATAGAATCATGCCCAAAATGTATGGAATACTTTTCATATGAAGACAATGGGCGACTACCATTATCTAAATCTTAAGAGTGATATTCTCCTGCTGGCGGATGTATTTGAGAACTTCCGTAAGACATGCTTACAGTACTATAAATTAGACTCCTCTCACTATTTCACATCTCCTGGCTTGAGTTGGGATGCTATGTTGAAAAAAAAAATAAAATTGGAGCTTATGACTGATGTGGATATGTTCCAGTTTATAGAAAAAGGCATGTGCGGTGGTATTTCCTATATCGCTAACCGGCCTATAATACGTGGCTGTTTATGACAGCAGTAAGTCCAGCAAGTATATTTTGTATCTAGGCGCTAATAATCTTTATGGCTGGGCTATGAGTCAATGCCTGCCAACAGGTGGATTCAGACGGCTAACACAAAAGCAGATAGATAAGGTTAATCTAGCTGCATGTACATATGACAGAAAAAAGGGTATGATCCTAGAAGTAGATTTAGAATATCCCTTCGAATTACATGATCTACACAATGATTATCCCGTAGCTGCGGGCGAAAATGAAGGTGACCAAAGAGATGCTTTCTCCGTACTGTAAAAATATACAGGAAAAGTTTGGCATTTCCATTGGCCAGGTAGCAAAACTGGTCTTAACTCTGGCTGATAAGAAGAACTATGTATTACATTACAGAAATATGCAATTATATTTATCTCTTGCTTTGAAACTAAAGAAAGTACACAGGGTTTTCGAATTTGACCAGAGCCCATGGTTGGGGCAATACATTGATTACAATACAAAGAAACGCATGAATGCGCAGAACAGTTTTGAGAAAGACTTTTTCAAATTGATGAATAACAGTGTATTCGGCAAAACCATGGAGAATTTATGTAAGCGCGTTGTATTTGTATTTGTATTTTTACTGCAACCTATAACATATTAGTTGTACAATAATACAATAGTTGTACAATATCAATACATTAGTTGTACAATACCAACTGGGACAAAGTTGCTTAAACTACTTGTACATAATAATAATAATAAAAGAAGAAAATTGGAATGGAGAAGGGCACATTATAGTAAAACTAATCATGGCCCTTTAACAAGATTGACTTTATTCTTTTGCAGTTTTGTTATTACGTAAGCGCGTTAATGTGAGACTAGTGACAAATCAAAAGAAGTTGTCTAAATTAGTATCCAAGCCGATGTATGTTAATAGTAAAATCTTCAACGAGGATCTAGTAGCAGAACATAAGATCAAAGAAGTGTTGACCCTTGATCGGCCAGCTTTATGTTGGTATGTGCATTCTGGATCTATGAAAGACACTAATGTATGACTTTCACTATAATTACATTAGACAAAAATACAATACATATTTTTGTGCCGCAAATAAAAAAGTAATTGGCAAGATGAAAGATGAGGCTGCTGGTATTCCACTCACTGAATTTGTCGGGCTCAGACGTAAGATGCACAGTTTTGTAAGAGATAATGATAAAGATAGACAAGAAGTAAAGACGGCCAAGGGCAAAACAAAGTATGTTATCAAAAAGAATATCCAACATGAGGATTATAAAGATACACTCCAGAATAATAAACAAATATTCCATTCCATGAATACTATACGCAGTGTTGCGCATCAATTAGGTAGCTATGAATTAAACAAGATATCGATGCCTTTGCCATATATTTCGCCGTTATAGTGTCTGTATATCCCTCTCGTGCCGCGGATTTATTAGCTTATCAACAGTTGATTGAAAGTTGATGTTGGTTAATCGAAAGTTCCCTGGGATGGCTTGGTATGTCTATGATGTGGAATTCCGAAGGCGTGCCTCCCACAACCTTTCTGCCAAGTGGGGGGAACGGGACGTCCAGCTCTACCTCGATACCTTCACAGGCCTCCCCAACTCGGGATGCCGATCTTGCGGCAGCACTGATCATCTTTCTGATACCTGCCCTTTATCTCCTCGTAGGTCCCGGGATGCCCTTACCCAATCCGACCTGTGTTACAACTTTAACAAAGGCCGACCCTGTGCTCGCACCCCATGCCCTTACCAACACAGGTGTAACCAGCCGGGATCCTCAGCAGCTCACTCTGGGGAAGATCACACTAAACTCACCCGCCACAGAGAGGACAGACCTAAATCGTCTTCAAGCTCTGGCAATTCCTCCCGAGGACACTCCTAATTACCTCTCCCAACTGACCCCTCCCACACCCATTGATATCAACAAATTTGCATCCTATCTTCAGGGCCATCCAGATCATACAACAGTTAATCATCTTCTCACCGGGTTTTCTCAGGGCTTTAAGATTGGCTATTCAGGTCCAAGGGCCCCCAAAGAATATTCTAACCTTCCCTGTGCAAATATCAACCCATCTATTATTGACAAAAACATGCTAAAAGAGGTTACCCTGGGCCACACAGCAGGGCCTTTTCACATCCCTCCCTTCTCCAACCTGCAGGTATACCCCATTGGGGTCATTCCCAAGAAACACTCTTCGGAATGGCGTACCATTTTCCATCTCTCCTACCCCAAACACCGCCCCACCAGTGTCACCACATTCCTCCCGAATCCTATTCTTCGCAACACATAAAGGTAGACCACGCAATTGCCATTCTTCAGGATCTCGGTCCAGGATGCTTCATGTCCAAACTAGACATAAAATCAGCATTTCGCAATGTTCCCGTCCACCCCTCTGATTGGGAACTTCTGGGTATGAAATGGGAAGGGCTCTATTTCTTCGATATGGTCCTCCCGTTCGGTCTCAGGTCGGCCCCCTTCCTGTTTGATGAATTCTCTTCTGCGGTTGAATGGATTATTCAAACTAAACTTAATATCCCAAAGGTTATCCACATACTAGATGATTTTTTTTTTGCTACCTCCCCTCCCAGATCAAAATGCATGACTGTTCTATGCCAAATTTTGCACCTTTTTACAGATCTAAATATCCCCATAGCTCCTGGGAAAACCTTCCCTGCATGCACATGCCTTGAATTTATGGGTATTCTACTAGATTCCAATAAAATGGAAGTCCGTCTCCCGGTGGATAAACTCACCCGCATTCAGGAAGCCCTTGGTCAGTGGACTACTAGGAAATCTGCTACCTTACAGGAGCTACAGTCTCTGATTGGCACCCTTCAATTTGCTTGTAAGGTTATTGCCCCTGGCCGCCCCTTCTTGCAACGCATTATCCACCTTATAAAGGGTATCAAGTTCCCCCATTGGCATATTCGCCTTAATTCCGGTTTCCTCAAGGACATCTTTATGTGGCAGCATTTTCTCCAAAATTGGAATGGGGTGTCTCTCTTTTTAGATACCCAGGCCACCTCTCCGCCGGAGCTTCAGCTATACACTGATGCTTCTGGTTCCCTTGGGTATGGGGGTTTCTTAGCAGGAGAATGGTTCCAGGGCCACTGGCTCCCCCACCACACCCTCAGCCAAAAAAGGGGTATTAGTATTGAATGGCAGGAGCTGTTTCCCATATACTTGGCCTGTATTTTATGGGGTCCCCGCTGGTCCGGCAAAAGAATCCACATCTGGTGTGACAACAAGTCAGTGGTGGCTAGCATAAACTCTAAACACTGGACCTTATTCGAGCAATCACACTTCAAACGCTCCAATATAACTTCGCATTCACAGCTACTCACATCCCGGGCTTAGACAATTCTATCGCTGATTCCCTTTCCCGTTTTCAGATGGACCGCTTCCGTACCCTGGCTCCCTCAGCCTCCACCATCCCTCCATCAGCGATGAACATCTGAGAGGTTCTGTACAGCGATACCTTCATGCCTCCCTTGCCCCTTCCACTCGACGCACCTATCAAGTTGGCATTAAGCAATTCCTCACCTTTACACTCATGCATGGTTTAGTAGGCTCCTCAAACCCCCTCCTACCAGCCTCAGAGATAACCTTGATGTATTTTGCATCTCATTTAGCCAACACAGTATCCTATGAAACAGTCAAGCTGTACTTGGTGGCAGTGCAGGACCTTCATCGGGAGCTTAACTTTCCTCTTAAGCTCAATGACATGCATAGGTTACAAAAGGTCCTGACAGGCATTAAGCGCCTCACACCAACCAAGCGTTGACCGTTTTCCCATTACCCTTACAGTTCTCCATTCCATTCACTCCTACCTTAAGCCCGAAATTTCCTATAACCTGGACCATGCTATGCTTTGGGCGGCCTTCACCCTTGCCTTTTTTGGGTTTTTAAGATCCAGTGAATTCACTTGCAATGGCCCCTTCGACCCCTCTGTCCACCTCACTTCCAAGGACATCACACTGGTACCCAACTCCCACTCACCCAGCCACATGCTAGTCCACATAAAAAAATCCAAAAGTGACCCCTTCAGACAGGGCCACACAATCACCATTGCAAAGTCCTCGTCACCTATCTGTTCGGTGATGGCCATGAAAGACTATCTCCTTCAAGTCCAGCCACCATCCAGCCACCCTCTGTTCGCCTTCGTCCAACCCAGACAATGGCTTACACGAAACAATCTCACAACAGAGCTTAGGTCAATTCTTCAACACTGTGGTCTCCCTGCCAACAATTTCTACTCCCACAGTTTCCGTATTGGAGCCCCCACCACAGCAGCTAAAGTTGGCCTTCCACCCTGGCTTATTAAAGTTCTAGGCTGCTGGAGCTCAAACTGTTATGAACGCTATATAAGGACCCCTAAATGTACTTGGCTTGTCAGTGTTAGCAGGTCTTGCTAGTGAAGGCGCCAGTCAATTGGTAAAAAAGATGCCTGGAGGTATCTTACTGAGGGATGTTGTAGGCGCTGAACAAACTTTAGCACAGCATTAAGATAGATGTCTGGAGGTCAAGTAGGAGGCTTTTGAATCCCACAGAGTAAAATCAATGAGTTGATTGCGTATAAACACCTTCTATCCGCAACACAGAAGCAGGATATTCTTAATGCTCTTCAAGCAGGTTCAGGTGTTCGTATAAAACCAACCAAAACACAGCTTGGCAACGGCCTTGGGGCAATTCTACAATCCTGGCCAAAAGTCCTTGGGACAGTACTGCAATATTCATATTTTTCTGTCATTTTTCGGTTCCCTCTTAAAACAGTGCATCTTTTTGGAAACCCTGGGGCCCAATTCACCCTTCAAAAATATACTAGTCTTAGGAACCATAGTGTAAAACCCAAATTCCACAAAAATATCACAATGAGTAATCATGATCTGTTAGAATGGTGCAGATATTTGAATATACCTATGAAAGATGTGCTGCCTAGGGATCAAACTCTTAAAAATCACCCATATAACCACAAGAAAGCATTACTTATTTAAACTTGGCCATCTTATATGAATGGGTCTCACTGGGTCGCCACATATGTTAAAAACAATACGATCAATTATTTTGACAGTTTTGTGATGCCTGCTTTCCAGGAAATTGTTGATCATGCTAGAAGCAAGAATCTGACACTCCTACACCAGCACAACCAGATAGAAAATATACTGACAACTACTTGTGGGTACTTCTTTTTGTACTTTTTCAAAGAAATGAATAACGGTACAACATATTATGATCTGTTAAGAGTATTTAACATCCAAAATACAATGAAGAATGAGCGGTTCATAGAGAAGTATTTCAAAATAGAGTAATCGATATATATTTATATATGAATAAATTCTGTGTATATTGCCAAGAAATTACTCCACATTATGTGAATGAATATGGATGCCTAGAATGTTGTAACTGCGAACCACTAAGTAGCAGTGAAAGTGAAGATAAGTCGGATAGCTCTGGCGGTGATCCAACTTATGTTCCAGACTCTTGTGATTATGATAGTGAATAAATTTACATACTGTATAGTAGCGTTAATAATTGGGCTATACTAGGGTAAGGGGGTTTATGCCTCCACTTTTATATACACATATAGTATCTAGAAATGGCAAACAGGTTGCGTGCCGGACAGTGAAACCACTGTTAGAGCAAAGAATGGCCGGCTGATGATGAAATGCAAATGTGCCTCTTGTGGAATTACTAAGACTAAATTCATAAAGGGAAACTAATGGGGCCCTCACTAGCTGAGGGCGATTTATTTGACACCGCTGTACGAACTTCTACTAATCTATTTGTAGATCATGCCCTACCTTATATGGCAAAAAAGAGTGTAGAAATGGCAAGATATTATGGTTCCAAAGCTCTGAGAAATAAAAATTTACAGAAGAAGGCTATAAATTATGGACTGAAAAAGCTCACTACTGTGTTACAAAAAGTTGGGCCTGAAGCTCTTGATCAATTGTCAACAAAAATTAGGCCAAATAAAAACTAGAAAATTGACAGAAAGAATTTGGATGGCGGATCTATACAACAATTTATTGACCAATTGAGTGGAATAGCAAATGACCCAAAAAAGGTAAAGGCGTATCAAAAACAATTAGCTAAATATGCTTGGGAACAAGCTAAAATCTTTGGCTATCGGCTAAACCCAGGGCAGTTAGGAATTGCGCCAATGTTCCCCAATATTGTGCCAGTGAAAGGTACCACTAATTTAAAGCCAGCACGAATTATGAAGGCAACTCCAGGATCGGCACTGATAGCACCTACAGGATCTGGTATTATTGATAAAGCCAACGAGAAGGGAACAACTAGTCTTGCAAAAGGAGGTATCGCAGGGGGGCCTTATCGTATAGACTATGAAAAAGGCATAGAATTGTTAAAAGATCCAGACCTGTGGAAAAAACCCTCCAGGAAAGAAATTGCTGATATGAAGCCACGTGTGGCCGCCTTGAAAAGATCTTATACTGCTGTAAAAACATTGGGCTTCAAGGGATCGTACACCAGCTTTGCAAAAAAGATTGGAGCTGTTCATAAGCCCTCTTATACGTTTCCTGGATTTGGAGGTGGAATAGACATTCATAAGGCCATAGGCAAATTACCAAAACCTAAGGGCAGACGGACATTGCCAGGGCATAAATACACCAGTCCATACAACGATTTGGAAAACCGAGTATGGTATAATAAAGATGGCGAAATAATACATGTATTCGATAAACCAACAGGAAAAACAGATGCCGTGGCCATGCAGCATGACATTGATTGTTCGATCTGTGGTGATGATAAAAAGTCCAAACATGAAGCTGACCGTAAGATGGTAAAATCACTTGACGCCATACCAAAGAAAGAAAGACAATGGCGCTACTGGTTAGCCAGAAATGTAATCAATACAAAACAGGAAATCGCACTTGGTGTTTCAAAAACGGAAAGAGCCGTCGAGTTGGCAACAGCAATTGGCAGATGAACTACATAAGCCTATAAAGCATAACTTTACTCGGCGGTGTGTTATTGCAAACGGTATCGACAAAATTTGGTGCTCTGATCTGGTTGAAATGCAACAATTCAGCAAATGGAACAAGGGTTATAGATATCTTCTGATGGTGCTAGATCTGTTCTCCAAATATGGCTGGATTATTCCGTTGAAGAATAAAAAGGAAGAACTGTCACACAAGCCTTCAAAACCATCTTTGAAGAGGACCGTGAGCCACAATATCTTTGGACTGATAAAGGGACAGAATATTATAACAAAAAACCTGAAAGACCTATTACAAAAGCATAACATAACATTATACTCAACCGAGAATGAAGAAAAGTCCTCTGTTTGTAAAAGATGGAACAGAACAATCATAACCAAGATGCGGAAGGAATTTACTGTCCAGGGTAATACAGTGTATTTAGACATACTACCAAAAAATACTAAAGCAGTATGATAATAGTGCGCACAGTTCCATTAAAATGACACCTGTAGAAGCCAGTAGAAAGAAGAATGAAAGTATCGTATATTTTAACCTATATCGTGATATGGAGCAATTGGCATCTAAACGCAGGTTCAAGGTTGGTGATAAAGTTAGGATAAGTAAATACAAAACAAAGGTGTTTGACAAAGGCTACACACCCAATTAGACTGAAGAGATATTTCTGGTCAATAATATCCAATCCACAAATCCAATTACCGGCAGATTAAAAGATCTTAACAATGAGGAGAAACAAGGGAGCTTTTATGAACCTGAATTACTGAAAGCAAACCAAAATATATTCCACATTGATAAAGTCATTCGAAGAGACCATAAGAAGAAACAAGCTCTTTGTAATCTTGAAAGTGATAGGTCCAGCAAAATCTACTTATGTAGTTTCAAAGGGTCTGCTGGCTTCCACGCGGAAACTGTGGCATGTCTGTTGTTGCTGTAGTTCCATAAGGTTTCACTTTCGACCTTAGTTTCGGAATCCACTATTCTTTTCTTATTTCTGCCATGGTGTTGGCCACTCCCAAATGTTTGATCTCTGAGTGAACATGTCGGATTAACTTCTGTGTCAGTAGGCAATCTTCGAGGTAAGTTGGTCTGTAACCAGGAATCCTTCCAACGCACTTTAGTACGCCAATTTCTTTATCTTTTACCAACCTTCACCCTGGTGTCTCTGTATCTTGTGTAATTCTTCTCTGCGCTCTTCTTATCCAAAGTTCTTTGGCTTGTTAAATTTCGTCAGTACACAACACTCCTCTCTGCTTCCTTCTCATCTGTCTCTTTGCCAGCGAGTTATCTTTGAATCTTATGACCCAGGCAGCGAGTTTCAGTACACTCCAGTACATTTTGCCTTCCAGCAACTTACCGAACTCGTCAGGCTCAAATTCCCTAGTGCTTGCTATGACCTATTTCAGTGGCTTTTTTCCTCGCTTGCCTCCGTTTATGTGCTACTGTTGGTTGTTCTGGCCAATTTTCTTCATGCTGTAACCACCCAGGTCCAGAGAATCAATCACCTTTCTCCATCTTGACTACTGACGCACCTCTACCTTCTGACTCGACTTGCCACAAACACCGTCCAATTAATTCCAGGATTCATCACCCAATGGAGCACCACTGTACTGTCCATCTATATGGTGATGGAAACAACTGGCCACCTTGTTAGAGCTTGTTGTACCTTTTTGGCCATGTTTTCTGCCATTTGTCCTGCCATCAGCTCTAGTCTGGACATCTTAGTATTTCCTTTGGAGATTTTTCACTTCGAGGCCAGTAGTCCTTGCACTGTGTCAGTATCTTGCATAGCTAGGGCTATTGTTGTTGCAGAAAGGTCATCAGCAAAAAGATGGAGATAAATAGATTTGACCTCATTACACTGTCTCACAAGGCTTCTAGGGACCTTTACACTTCGGAGTTGAGCTATCCATTACAACCATGCTATCCCAAGCCTTTCAGACACCACTACATTCCACCCCAATTTGTCATCACAGGCTTCTCTATTGACGTGTTTGCCCTGGGCCATGGTAGGGGATAGGATGCCTAGCGGATCACACACTTTTCCAAGGAGACTCAGGATGGTTTTCTTTATGATGGGCGTATCCTTACTGAATGGCGGAATCTTGATTTCTAAGGTGTCGTCTTCATTGTCCCAAATCTGTCCTAGTATTTTGCTGGGGTTTAGCATGTTCTGATCTTCCAACTCTTTTATAATTTACTCCCACTTGTGCACTTTGAACTTGGCACCTTCTAGTATGTGAGTAGTTTCTTCTTTAAACTTCTTTGTTTCCTCAACCTCTCCTCCTGTCTTCATAAGGTTGTCTGCGTAAGTGTTGGTTCTCAACTCTTCTACCGTCTCCACAAACTCTTCCGGCTGTTGATCAATGCGGTACCTCAGAGTGGCTCCTAAAATGAAAGGACCGGCTTCTGCACCAAATGGCACTCTTGCAAATTGCAGATGCTCCTCTTTCCTGTGTAATGTAAAAAGAAACTGAAAAGCGTCACTGTGTTCCTCTTTTATTCCGATTTGTAGGAATGCATTCTTGATACCTCCCAGCAGTAGGGTCTCAGACATTCTTGATCTAATTATTGTGTCCCAAAAAAGGGGTTGGAGGGACGGGCCAGTGTACATGCTTTTGTTTATGCTTGCAGCTAGAGGATGAGGTTTGGCACTGGCCTCAAACTCCATTCTCACTTTCATTGTGACAGCTTCTTTTCGAGCTATTGAACACAAATATCGCAAATGTAAAAATATCAACATTCTCAATGCTTGATGATTATATATAGTAACTCGTTGTTAATGGTAACAGTTAATGAGTTCCAAAGTTCTTAAAGTCCCAATTCATTTTTCAAATACGGTAAAATCTATCGTTTTACAATAGTCACTTGACTCTCTTCTGAAGAAGCTTTGGCTATCTGAGTGATTTCCACCATGGATTACCCAGCCAAAGGTCGCCCCTTTCACAATTGCTTCTCTCGGCTGTCCGTTCTATACTTCTTCGCTTCTTATTTAACAATAGGTACTGTCTTCTACTAAAAAAATGTGTTATTGTCTTTGGTATGTTCGTACTTGCTCCTTCAACTTGTTTATGTCTGGTCTTCGTGCGGTTGTAAAGTCTCGCAACTTTGTTCCAGTTACCTGAATATTCTCACTCGCTTTTCCACCCAGTGACTCAATTGAGAGGTTAAAGATGGGCATAGATTGTCTCTTTGCGCCGTTTATGGTGAGGATCTCCTGTACTTCGTGACGTTCAGGTTTGAGGTTCAACCTTTTGGCCGCTTCGCTTATAATGAAATTTCTCTCAATTCCAGTGCCCAGGTATTCCCAAAAAGTTTCTCCTTTTATCTTTACAGGTAATATGGCGGGCAATGACCATTCATTAATTGAAGGAGAATATCTTGACGGTTCTGATGTCACCAGGTTGTCTATACCTAGCCTTGTCACAAAGACTTGTATGATGCCTTGACTTGCACTTGAAAAATCCTTGGCTGCGACATTGTTTCCCCCCTGTGTCTTGCGGATCACAGTTGAAACAATGTACTCTTGGAAGAACTATCTTCTTGCTTCCACTGATTTTGACCTTGCATGCGTCTCCCCTATGCTTTCCCTCACAAAAGATACAGACTGGGTGTCCCTTTTCTCTGTTATACCAATGCTTCTCCTTTTTCGGTCACACGCCTCCACTGTCGCCAGGTGCAACATCAACTTTATGTCTTTTCAACCACTACTGCAGATTGTCGAGTAAGTCAGTCATGGTCCATTTCTCCCAGTCATCACCTGTCCTCACAATGTCAGGCTCTACATGAAGCAACTTCTTGATTGTGGTCATAACGAGCCCTCTCAGCATCTCTGCCTCCCCCAGGGTCTGTGGGGCATCATGGTTTTTGCTCAGTCTCTCATAGCATTTGTTCACTCTGTCGTCATTTGTCCTCTTAATGACTGGCAGATTAATGATCTCGTCCATATGGGCGTTAACTAGGAGTTTTTTTTCGCCAAATTCCTTTTCCAACCTCTCCCATGCCGTCTTATTAACTACTGTACTAGGTTTTAGGTTTGAAATTCTTTCTCTCACTTCTGGCGAGACCATCTTCAAAAGATATCCAAATCTCTCTTCGTCTGATATTGGTTTCGCGTCCACTTGTGTCTTGAACATGTTTTCGAACCGCACCCAGTCAGATGCTGTTCTTTTGAAAGGAGTAATGCTCAGCTTCGGAAGCTTCTCGTGCGTTGTCTTCGCAGCCATTTCCATTTCCAATCTCCTTTCTGTCATTCGCAATTCAGCTTAGAATGATTCGTTATCGTTGTCTATCTTGATTTAATTGCTCTTCCCGTTTTCGTCTTCTCTGCCACTCACGCTATTCTCTCAAATCGTTGATTTCTTTTTGTCTTACATTTAGGGCTTCCGATGACCGCATAACCTGTTCTTCTGATTAATCCACCTCGAATGCATGGCTTTCATCTCCTTTCCATTTCCGAACCGTACGAGGCGATGTTCCTTGGCCAAATTTGATGTCCTCCAGCTGTGAAATAAGATCTGATATCTTATCCGTGATGTTTGTTGAGAGTTTCACTACTATTTCCATCTCTGAAGTCTTCATTTTCTCTGTAGCCTTTTCGTGTCGAATTTCGGCTTTTGATTTCTCCATTTCTGTTTCAGTTCCTTCCATGATTACACAACACTTCGACCATGTAGTGTGTGACTCCTAAATTCCTGTGTTCCTAATCTCTGCCTCTTGAGTTGCTGTTTCTGCCGTTCCACGGTCGAAATCCTCGTCTCTACTTTTTGTACTGAACTTGTGGGGCACAAAATAACTCACTTAAATCAAAAATCCTATTTTTATTGAAATAACCATCGGCTCGTACATTTTCCTCTCAAACGGATCACAACAAAGTAATTTTCCAACACTCTATTCGTCAGCTACTTCGATTTCAAATGTCAATCAAGAAAAAGATAACACTAACGCAATGCTAAAATAGTCACATCCGGTTTAAATGAGTTTCACAACATTTCCAGCCACGTTCCGGTCAAATCTACATTTTCCCAAGTTAGCCTAACCAGTTTTTTCCATATGTGGTAATCAACACTAACTTAGGCTATTCACCATATTCACATAGACCATAATGCACCTTGTTTATCCCCCAAAAGTTTGCATAACCATCGGTTCCAATTTCTCCTGGGTATTCCAGTTGTCCAAAGAGAAATCGAAGACAATGGTTATGCAATTTTTTTTTCGGGGAGGGGGGGGGGTAAACAAGGTGCAGTATGGTCTAAGTGAAAACGGTGAATTTAGGTTCTTAAATGGGTTCTTATTTTATGAAGAAAAAATACATTGCAGTTGAGCGGGAGTTGAGACAATGTAGTGATTGTTGCTCTAATCAGCTATTTCTTATCAGTATCAATTCATCAAATCTGTGTACAAACAAGACACTCTTAAAGTGTTAACTCGAGGTTGCTTGGAGATTAGATAAAGAATGAGGAGGAGATAAATTCTTAAGGAGCCAGTGTGTAGGCTTACTTTACACAGTAACTACTGACTGCCTTATGGTACATAGAATAGTCAGACTAAACTTAACTGGAAAAAGATAATCCTTCAATCGTTACAGTTTATAAATCTAATATCGCCTATGTCTAGGCAATAATGCCATATTATCTCAAGCAATCGTCCGCAATCAAAGACAATACCACAAGGCAAAGATCAAGACCTTGCAAATCTACGACGTCAAGGAAACATTAATGAAGGCGTCTGAGTATGAAAAATAGGTATACATTTCCCATACTAGAGAACTACGAAAATAAATGGACTAGTTCAATTTGTAGAGTAGTAGTTTCCACTGGCCGATGAGGTGCTGAAAGTAGACTGCGTGACAGTCAAGTACAAAGCTACCCTTATAAACACATCCATGACACATACGTAACATCAGACCAGTAGTTGAAGTTGCTTCTAGTAGTTGAAGGTTAAAAATCATTGATATCTCAAGTATTTCTTAGGTGCAATGCGACTTCACATGTTAACAACTGCGAAAATCTATCAAATAAATACATACAACAAAGTGAGTCTGCAATATCGAATCTACTTAATCGTAGAGTTCCAGTAATTGCATCAATACTTGAGAAACTTAATACACCATACACCACCATGGTGTACCTCCATACACCACGAAAAAGGATTTCCTCCGCTATATTTTCATGTCCTACTACGCGTGTATGAATACACGAAAATCAAGGGCCAGGGAAAATTACATCATTGCCAAAAAGCCTGAACGTGATCAACGACGCGCATCACCTCAATCATCGCCGAAAATAAACCACCTGCTCATCACGAGTCTCATTTACGTACAATGAAAGTCATCACGATTCTTATTCCCAGTTTCCACGGGCGCCGCTAGGAATGCCTGGAAGCCCAACCTACCTTTTGTGTCCTAAATACGAAGAGGAAAAATGGCCCTGGGGCTCCTGCTTGCAGATTACGACTCTCGGTGCTAGGCAACCTCGAGTAACAAGAACCCATAATGGGGGTTTCACTGGGCTATTGACTTTGCGATGCAGCATGATGCAGTGGTTTATTACTCTGGAAAGTATAGATTATAATCATACACTTTTTTTGGTTTGAGTGTATAACTACTCCTATCCCACGGAATGGGATATATATATATACTATATATATATATATATACTGACATTTAAAGTAGTATGAAAAAACTCCATGTAAGAAAGGTGTTTTCCTTCAAAGTCCGTTTGCAAGATATTAGTTTACGAAATACGTTTTCGCACTTACATCAAGCAAAATTGGTACCAGGATGTACAGTAACTTCTACCATTACGGATAAAATTAGGCAAGTTGGCCTTTTGAAACAAGAAACGATTGGCATTATTTTTAACTGGGACATTTCCACAATGCAAAAAGGAGGAAGTACAATTGCCAAAACGATCCACAACGACCAAAATGACCCACACTGATCAACACAATGACCCAGGAAAACGACCCGCAACGACCAACCCAAATCAAAAAAAGACCAACAGTACCTGTAGTGTCATCATGCAAACCATGCAACGCTCATGGGAGTGAGAAGACAGTCGAGCAAAAGCAAACTCAGATTTCGCTTGTTACCGACTTTTTTAAGTTTTTTTTTTACAAACAGATCATGTAGACCATCTCTCACTTCTGTCATAAAAGTCTAAAAGGCGGACCTGTTTTGCCTCATTTTGGGTCGTTTTGGCTAGTTCTTAACAATTACGGATTTATAATCACGTTTAGAAAGGCAAACACTTATCATAAGGTTTAAACTTCAACGTAGAGTGAAGAAAAACCTTCAACGAAACTCATCGTATTATATAAGGAAGCAAGGATGTAATATGACAATTTTGTTCAGGGGACTACAACATATTTAATTTGCTCAGTTCATGCTTACTGTATTCCACAATGGTAATCCAGTAATAAATAATAAATAGAAATAAATACACAAAAACCTTGAATTACGTTTTGAATCAAAATGTGAACGTGACAAAACGAGCAAGTTTCAAAACATTCGCTAAAAGTATCGTGGACAGTTTATGCTTACTGTAGCAGTATAAATGAAACATAATCAATTATGATTGCCGCGATTAATCATCAATGCGCCATACGGCCACTCTTAAGTGGCACGCTTAAGTGGCCTTTGCCGTTTTAGAGGGGTGGCTGTTGCAGCGAGCTTTAACAAAGAGTCATTGTATGGACTGTTTGCCGGCACCAAAAAAGTGGCTGTTGTAGAGAGGTGGCTGCCAGTGGAGGTTGGACTGTGTAGGACAAATATCTTCACGCAAGTATATTAGTTTTCGGTATCTCTGTTTGCAAGATTTTGTTTTGAAATAACCCACGCTCCCCTCAATAATTGAAAAAGCTGCCCCATCGTAAGGGGGAACGTAACGTGATCCGTCTGCCATTTCAAATTTAAGGATAAACAGGTCCCTATAAAACTAGGCTCTCATACCACGCGACAAAATTGTCGAGATATTTAGGCCCCACCCAAAGTTGGCTCAATTGTTGTTTCCTACAAGTAGAATGAAAATTGGCACCGAAGAACCCTTGCTCTCTCCTTTTTAAAGTAGAAAGAGTCAGCAAAAGTAAACGTGATAAAGGTCGTTGAAGACAACTTGTCTCAACTAATTTTGTTGCCGATAATAGGTCATGCACTATATTGGTAAAACTACCTTTTCTCTTTTCCGAAACGAGAGATACCATTCTTCGGCAAGCATCCTAGAAACGTCAGACAATAATGTGTTGTTACCAGAGTTGCACTGCCAGTTTGTAATTCGATTGACGTCAATCTCACACCTTGAAGGATTAACTTCAATGCCTTCAGTACTTTCTTCTTTTGGGTCAAATGGCAGGCCTAAGAGATATTTCTTCAAACTAGTTTTCCCAGCACGATCCTGACCGATTAGAAAGACTCTACCACGGTAGACATGCACATATCCACCTGTCAGTGCCTTGTGATAGACCACGGTTGCCTCAACTCCTCGGGCCAAAATTTCTGCTGGAGCTGGCGCTATAATACAGAAATTGAATAGAAACAAACGGGGTATATCGTTAATACACTCTTTTTTATTTTAAAAAGCGTTCAAGGGTGTTATGGAAAAGCATACTAGCCCAAAACTGGTTGTTGCTGTTGTTGTTGTTCTCCTTGTTTATTTTTATTTTATTAGCTTAGCCAACATAATATAAATACATAAGGGTAATCAAACAAAATAACAAAGAAAAAGCGGCAGAGATTCCACAACAGCGTGAGCCAGTTACTGCGGGCCCAGAAAATTAAAACAACAAAAGAATAGTTAAAATACATAGTCACAAAATTAAAAGCAACTCGAGACAGGCTGGGCAAGACTACGACACTTATTACATTTCATCTAAGTTTGAAACCAAAGCGAGTTGAATATGGGTGAATCTTTGTGGTAGTAGACGAATGAGCACTGTACCATATCAAATTTCTCCTGTAAAGTACTCCTGTACTAAAATACACTCTTCAGTCATTTGCCAATCGTCTTCCTCGCAGTAAACGCATTGTCAAAATGTTTCAATAGTAGTAACACGTCGCGCCTGGTTTCTATAAGTCAAATCGTAAACCAGTCATCTCCAATGGAATATTATGATAATAATAACATGTAAGACGCTGATCTGTCAAACGTTTCTTTCAAAAGGATATTTATCTGTGGCAACTGGGTTGCTGGCTCACTCAAGGGAAACGTACCTGCCATGAAAGCCGATAAGGTTTCCACATTCATGCCAGTTTTTGCTGACACTTCCAAAAACGGGATGCCTAAGGTTTTTGCAAAAGCCTCCGCGTCCTTCGAAAACAAGAATAAACAAGACGCTGTGGGAGCGTATATTTGGGCGTGGTTGTACTACGCGTATGATACTTTTAACATGCCTTATTGCAGCTAAACAACTGTCATCATATCCCACCAGAGAAAATAAATCCTTTACTCTACTTCTTTGCTGAACCACACAGCTAATACAGTATGTTCCAATCCACAACGAAAATCCTGTCGCTTCATGATAATGTTTTGAAATGCACATCTTCAACACAGAGTTGCTCTCAGCCAAAATGCAACATAGGACACCAGTGCTCACAGCCCGGACAGTAAGGTTTATCTCAGCTCTACTGATACTCACACTTTGAGGAAGACCGACAGGCATGATATATCTTTTCACACCCATCACATTGTACCGTTTATTTCAGTTCCTAAAAAGGGCAGATACAGTTCCTCAAGTCCAGTATCCACAAGGATTAATAACAGAGTACATTGCATTAACTGCTATAGTGCAGCACTGTTTGCAGGAACATTAAAAACTATTAACATTTCATATACTACAACATTCAACACTGCTTGAGAAAAGATCAACTTCAAAGTTGGCAATATGCACACCTTTGAGGTGGCTCGATACAGTTTTTCAGTGTGTCAATACCTCCCAAGTTTGAGCATAAACTACGTCGCCATAAACAAAGTTTTGGAAAAATTGCCACCACGTACAGTTGTATTAGATAAAGATAAAAATTTGCTATGATCAGGGTTGCAACGGCATCGGAGTTGTCATAGCAACGAAATGACGCTATTACCTACTACACTTGCAGCAGTATATCTGGGCACTGGGACTGTTCTTCGAAAATTGTTCACAGGAGCTTTTTCCTCCAATAGCGGCCTCGATGTTCGTGAAGTTTAAGCGAAATCTGTGAGAGCGTTATCGAGATGAAGTTTTTATGGCTAGATACACAGTAAAAAATGGACAATATTGTTATATTATTGAGGCATTGTCTCCAAGTTTCATTTTTCACGTGAACAGCAGTAACTAAAAATGCATTTGACATATGCAAAAATGCTAGCTATTGTTGTGCACGAAAATATGAAACTTGAAGACAATACCCTGAATAATGAGAGGCTCACACTTGTAAACACAAAATTTCAGCCAAAATATTAGCGAATTGTAGGCCTTATTTTACTGCCTTACAATATATCAATAATCTTGAAACTAAAAGGTCATATAAAAGGAAGGTTAATCTTAAGAATCTTAAATTTTAAAAAAAATCTATCGAGCGGTTTAAAAACTATTTGCTAGTTTGTTAAAGTAAACCAAAATACTCAAAAACCGCTAAAAAGAGCGCCTGGATACATATTAATCAAATCTTTCTCTCTAGTAATCGGCTAGAGCTATCTCCACGATCTTTCACACATGTTTTCAAAAAGATTGAAACTACTGTGAGGTGAAACTGCATGTCAAAAGCGCTTCGTTTTCTACAAATAACAGCCGAACATAGAGATTGTCCATTTTTTACCGCATTTCTAACACAAAATCTTTATCCCAAAATATCTCGATAACGCTCTTACAGATCAAGGCGATTATTGGAGGAAAAAGCCTCCGTTAATGATTTTGGAAGAACAGTTCCCAGTGCCGATATATACTGCTGTAAGTAAAATAGGTAATAGCGTTACTATGACAACTCCGATGTCATTTCAACCCTGATCACAACAAATTTTCATCTTTATCTAGTACAACTGTGGTGGCAATTTTTTCAAAACTTTGTTTATGGCGACGTAGGTTATGCTCAAACTTGGGAGGTATTGGCCCTGGAAAACTGTATCGAGCCAGCTTAAGTTCATATATATCCTCATTCCTCTATAGACTCTGAAAATATTATACTAATTTATGCATGGATGGTATTTCCAACAATACACATGTCCCTTCACTATGACTGTTACCATATATATCTCCAATGCTGTACCCGGTGGCATATACAGTAGTGATACCTCTCAATTCTGGCATCACCATGCATGTTGCAAGTGTAACTTTCAATTCAAGCTGGAAAAATCGCCCAAACACTATAACCATTCCTGGCAATTCTGTTAACATTAACATAGATTGTCTTGCTAGCAGTGACAGACTAGAATATAATTGATTACCAACAATCATTATTTGAATCATATCATCAACTGAAGTAATAATTCTCCTTATCTTACTGTAAATTAAAAAGCGCATAGACTCATTGCAACACATTGTTGTCCAGCATTTTCCCCAGATACTGCAATGTTTGTGTGACAGTATGGAGCATGAATTGTTTTTGTAGCATCTACATAGACTGAAGGTCCTAGATTCTTCTCGAAATTAGTACATAGCTTAAATTGGCCAAAATTTACCCGCTGATTCAAACTCTTGTAAGCACTATAAAATGGGTAATTGCATGTACAGAGGGGCTTTGCATGTACAGAGGTGCGTCCCTCGTTTACGAACTAATTTTGGAGTTGCCCTTCAAGTAAAAAATCTCACACAAGTACCGGACTGTTACATTTGCTACTCTACCTATTTTAGTCTAAACCATTTGTATTTTTAACATAACAATGAATTTTAGATGGAAATGGTGTATTTTTCCGCATACCCTACCTTCCATACAAAAACTCTCAGCTGGAGCTGAGATAAACCTTACTGTTTGCGCTGTAAGCAATGGTGTGCTATCTTGCAATTTGGCTGAGAGCAAATCTGTGTTGAAGATGTGCATTTCAAAACATTGTCGTGAAGTAACAGGTTTTTTGTTGTGGATTGGAACATACCGTATAAGCTATGTAGTTCAGCAAAGAAGTAGAGTAAAGGATTTATCTTTTCTTGTGGGATATGATGAAAATTAGTCGGTGAAATAAGACTTAATTGTTAAAAGTATCAAAGGGCATACAGTCATTAGTTGAAGAAATTTGTAAAATTACACAAAGTTAGGTAAATTGTCAAAGACTACAATATGAAATACACTTTATATTATGCTCCTGCAAAACTGAAAGCAGTCAAAGGAAAACAATTGCCAGGAAACACGGGTATAGTTCATTTGAGTATTGTGACATGGAACCTCTTAAAAAGAAACATTTAGTTTAAAGGAGAAAAGAAAACAGGCAGATCGGGGGTATAGATTTTTGCATTGAACAGTATAAAACAAAATAAGAAAAGGTCCTTGTATATGTTGTGTTTGTAATCGATTACTTTATAAGAGATCAGTTCACATTTTTGGCAAAAGTAAATATTCGTGTGCAGTCTTCATTTGATGGAAAACAATTTGTTTGTAAAACATCTCAATTAATACAGACATTTTCTATCAACACCTCAGTGCCACTACTAACAGAGTTTGACTCTTATTACCAACGTCCAATAAAAACAACCCCATGTAGAAACCCAGCAACTTCCTCAAAAACTACACCCATTATCTTAGCAATCAACTTGCAATATAACTGCACGCCTATACTACTTCACACATCTCAACTAACCCCTAAAATATACAATACCACTGCACTACCCACATATCCCCCATACACATAACTAGTAATAGTTGACACTACAGCTGCCCCCGCTCTGTATATTGTCGGTCAATAGTATTCTTGCTCCTTGTGTAGCTCTTTGAAATATACCGATTCATAATAAAGATGTTCACACATATTCCATACAATAGGTGAGATAAATACAGGAAATAAATGCAAGGTTCCATGTACCGTCTCAGTTCGATTTACACAGCTTTGATCAAAACATTCTCAGTTTCGAGAATAGTATATTCTAAACCATAAGAACAGATTTAATTAGAAGTTTAATTTTTCGCTATTTCTATTTCACTTTTTACGTTTAGTTCATTTTATTTGCCGGAAAGTAAGCCTTAGAAATTAAAAGAACGTTTGATCAATTCACGCTCGCGAATGCTAGTCTTATTTTAAACTTTATAGCGGAAGGACATCTGTGAGCAGGGAACAAGTCAGTACAGAATTTGATGGTCGGTGAATTTCTGTAATCGTCCATCGTTCTGCTAATGATAAGCTAGCCGTTGAATCATTCACTCGTCTGGCTTGTTTTGGGCCGAGTCTTATTCCAGTCAAAGAAAGAGAAAGAGATTCTGGCAAGGTTCAGCTGAAGGTTTCCAATCAAAGATTTGTGAACTCGTGTCTGGCAAACTCACTTAGTGTTAAAATATACACTGTTCTACGCACCTTATAACTTCATCTGTGCTTAACGATCGAGTGTCTTTTGGTCCATAACTTTCATAACAATTGCTCCACAGAATGTCACCGATAACACGTAACACAAAAGAGTATCGAAGTATGACTGCACAATTAATGTCACAAAATCTACCTATTGTAAGCTGTTCCTTCGGGAATTTTTGTGTTCTACGTCATCCTAACCATTTTGTACTTTCGGGCGCAAACAATAGAAACGTTATCATTACCTACCGATTCCTCGCGGCCCCTGTTCAAGCAAATCACGATTTTTTCTATATTGACTGCATGACTGTATATTTCAGCTGTAAGTACTTTCCCAAATTTTCACGCGAGTTACTAGAGTGCCTCCTCGGGATTTCACCCTCTGGGAGAAATCCCTGCGGGGGCAACAAACCTCACATATGCATAGTACAACCACGTCCAAATATACCCTCCCACAGCGTCTTGTCTACAGAGTGTTCCTTTATTACACACGACGTCACGTCCGCCAAACAAAACAAGACGGCGGCCATGTTGGTGTCCCAAACCAATCCTGTGGGGATTGCGCCCTTTTTTTAAGTAAAAACTTGCTTTTGTTTCAAGAAATGTGCATAGCCACTGGCCACGTGAGTAAAAAGGCTCTATAGGTAGTTCTCAGATTGCTGAACAGATTGTTCACAAAAGAACTCTGGAGTGCACAACGCTACAATTGCCATGTGCGCCATTTCTGCTCTCACCACCTCCTTTCGATTTCTGGTTATACTAAGCGGCTGATGCGCGTATGGTTATTATATGTTGTTTCAGAGGAGCATGGTTATTTAATATAGAGCTCAGTGAAGGCGTTGAAATTGTTGAACTGTTGATGCAATAGATTGGAAACACAAATGTGCTTAAGAAGAGAATCTATATTAATAGTATGACGGAACTTGCGAAAGGGTACCCTTTTCTTAGCAAAGTGAGGTTTCTGGAGACGTAAATCACCGTGAAAAGTTGCTGACGAGGGTAAAGAAGATATGAGCTCCAGCTAAAAGGTGTTTGTGGGGAATCGAGTATCCGAGATTCACACAGTCATAAGTAACCTGAAGACAACTCTTGGGCAAGCAAGTTAAATTGGAGATACGTGTCGGCAGGTGACAGGACTGTACCCTGGAAAACTAAACATGAAGCGCCGCAACAGCACTGACCCAGGTTCCTGTACAAAGCAGCCGAATTCTGGCAAGAAAACAAAGTTGAAGCACCCCTGGAATAGACCTAGAAGACGACAAGAGAGAAAGGAAAAAGTTACGATGGGTGGGAGATTCCCAGGAAACTGAGCCTGCGTTGGGATGGAGAAGATATTCGACCAAAGAGAAACTAAGAAGAGTGTTAGCGTTCAGGATGCGATTTACCAACAATGCAAGAGTAGACCAGGAGGTGCATCAAGCGGGATCTCTGACTTCAACAGAGTTGAGCTGCTCAAAACCGGCTAGTAAAGAGGGCACAAGTAGATTCATTTGGGTGAGGCTGGAAGAAAAGTGCAGTACAGAAAGTTTTCCCAAGAATAATGTCGGTGAAATATACTAGGTCGCGTGAACATTCTAGAGCAATGTATGTAAAAACTAAGGTTCGTAAATCATAAACAGGAAGAATGAGGGGGCTGGTCTGTATGCAGTGCATGTTGGCCAAAAGCAGAAGTGATATTCTTGTTTGTGATTTCAGGGTGATTGCCATATTGTAAAAATGTTGTTTGACCCATCAGTCCCAAAGAGGCAGCTCAACAAGCGACCTTGTTAGCCACTGTCACTTGACATTTCTCAGTTAGTCCTCAGTTGCTACTTAAGACACGTAAGTCATGAACGTCTTAAGTAGTAGCTGGGGAGTAGACGTCACAAAGAAACCAACAATTTACTTTCCTGTGTTGATGCTACGACAAGTAAACGCTAATACTAAGTTCTTGGGGCGACAAAAAGCAAAACTCCTAACGTGACCGCCGGAGAAACATACAACACTGCTGTCACTCACTTTATTCGACCGTGGTCTATCGAGACCGGAACTAAAACTACCGGAAACGGAGGCCATTCCCGGCCCTAGTCGTGACAGATGATTTACAGTTTCTAGTCTTTTGTCCCCACTTCCTCTAAAAAGCACAGTTTTGTGATTGGTCTTTTCTACTCCTGGTATTGAGCACGCATTGTGACCGTTGGGATCATTTTATCTTGAACAGGACGGGTAGACAATCCTACCCAGTGGCCATACTCCTTGTGGCTCCTTGTTTCAGTTCAGCAACTAGCAGATTTCAGATTCTTTTTTTTTTCTCTCTCTACTTCTTCTCTCTGTAAGAACAGGGATGTACCCCTAGGTAAAGTGCTTTCAAAAGAAGATGACTAGTAATGAGTCTGTCCACAGACTTTTTTTTTGACAAATCGACAGCGCGGGAGAGTGAGCGCAGAGCGCAAGAACGACCCCCTTGCGCTTAGGGTGAATATTTCCATACACACGCTCGACAATCTCTAAAGAGTAAATAGAATGTCTGTGAACAGGCTAGTTGACTAGCACTTGGGTTTATGGCGGTGAGTTGATCTCTCTCTCCCACTAACATCAGCCTCCTAAATGCTTAGCAGCACTGACTTCAGCACCCTCTTTGCACACTATTCGCACCAGTCCCTTGCAACATGAGTGTAAATAAGAGCATCGCATCTCATTTCGGCGCAGTTCGTGGAAGAATCCATTCGCTCTGTTATCCGGACCTTGTATTATTCAGATGGCTGACGAAGCGGTCCCCCGCCCTTCCCACGACTCCTGAAGGTTTTACACGCTAATGTTTTGCTTTTGTTGAGCTATTTTGAAAAAGTAGCTCAGATGTCAGTGGTGTGAGCGTATGTATCTTTGTAACTTTGTATGTTCGGATGTTTGTTGCAAGAGCCAATAAGGTTAAAGGTACTATGAGTTGATGCTTAGGAACCAATGAGATCTTGGCATCTACTTAAACATGACATCGCTAAAGGTCCAACAAGGGCACTTTGAGACCGCCATCTTGATTCTTTACAGTTTTTTCGTCTTTTATTACGGCTACAGGTGTTTGGAAACATTATATTAAATATCTTCATGATTCAAACGCTGTGTACAGTGATGCAGCTGTTTAAGAGTGAATGTCCACTAACGTCGAGCAAGGGGTGGCACATGATGAAAAATCAAATTTTTTCATTTTTTGTCTAAAGATACCGTATGGTGGTCCGAGAAACGTGGTAGTGTTTTTTTTATTGAAATGTTCTTTTGAACGCGAAAAAAATAATAAAAGCCTGTTTCTGCCCCACATGTCGTGAAAATAATGGATAAAAAACGTGTTTAACACCTTCTAGTAAACTTCGTCCTGTTTAATTCGCGTCAAAGGGAGACTCTCAGTTAAAGGTCAAAAAAGATATTTTGAATGTTTGCAAGTTATTTGAGTACAGTTTTAAACCTGTGGATTTATTTTTAAGGTCGTGGTGATCATCTGAAATTCACCGAAATTCGCTTGCCTAAAATTCTAAATTTGATGCACTTTTTCAAAAGAAAGTTTCATTGCCCGGTAAAGCACCGAATCACTTGAAACTAAGAATTCTCAAGAGAGAAAATGAGGTACTAAAATGTGATGTAATTTTTTTCTCCGGGCTTTCTATCAGCGCCGTGTGCCAGCGCTCTAAAAATCTCGAAAATCACAAACTTACAACATGTCAACATCTGGAAACCGTAAACAAACGCGCCGAACAAATTTCCGAAACTTGCAGATTTTGTATTGTTTCTTTCGTTTTTTCCATGAAAAAAAAAGCAGATATAGGTCTTTCAGCTTAGTTTGAGTAAGGAATATCAGAACACCAGGCTCTGAACGAAACAGTGCTAGTGCTATCTTTAAACGTGTGAGTTTGACTAATAGTCGCGGGTCGCGGGTCGCGGGTCGCGGGTCCAATGTCGCGGTCGCGGGTCCAGTGTCGCGGTCGCGGGTCCAAAGTCGCGGTCGCGGGTCCAATGTCGCGGCAGGGGAAAATGATTTGGGGTTTCTAGGTAACAGCTGAGTGAAAACGACTGATATGAACACAATATAAAGGGAAAAAATCTTTTTTTATGCACGATACTCTACGGTAGCTTTACGGTAGCCAATTTACAGGTTACGGATGTTAGAGTCAACAAAATAATGTCTCAAGAAAAGTCCTAAAAGAAAAAGCTGGCCGACTTTTGTGTTCACCGCAAGTTCATTTTGTTTTCTTTCTATCGGGTCCAGTTGCATAACAGTATATGATAAAAAGTGTTACCAGGAGTTACCATAGTTTTCTTCTTGTCGATGAATTGCTCACAATTGCTTAGGGGTGCATTCACTGAAAAATGTGCGGTACACTTCATAGACTATAAATTATAAACGTTACAACAACTTAAAACCTTTTTTAAAAAAGGCTAACTCGGGCTCGAAAAGCTACGAGTCTGTCGGTAGAAGAAACGAGAACTGTTTCAATTTTAACAAATGTTTTCGGCAAAAATAAAGAAAACGCTTGTTGAAAAACGTCCTGGTCGCAAACTCCCAAAATAAACTCTTTGCACAAGTAACTGGAAAGAGGAGGAGAGACGTTGGGCTTGAAGTGCCAGTAAAGTACAATCAAGCGGGTATTCGTCAAGGCATGAATTTAATATAGAAAAAAGTAATAATCCACAGCAAGAGGGGATAAAGCTCGCGCTTTATCCTCTCTTGTCCACAGAAAGGAGTTTGTTCCCACTAACGATTGAAATCCGGAATCCAAGTTCTACCAAGAGAGAATAGATCATAGTCTCTTGGTTCTACTGACAAAGACTTGAATCCAGTACCTAGAATCTGGAATTACTTACCTAATTTATTGTCTTTTCTTAGCTCTGGTGGAGTTGATTACTTACCGTTTTCAGTGTCTGGTTTACTTTCTTTTTCAGCTTCATGATATCGGGCGTTATTATTTCCTTACCTACTTACTCACTTAGTTACGATGCATGTTTTCAAGATTTGACTGAGACGCACATTGAATGGCTTCCTATTGTCAGGTTGTCCTGGTTGCCATTCAGGTAAAGGGAACAAAAAGGTATATTGAACACTCTGGGTTGCCGTCTAAGTTGTAAAAATAAAAGCATTAAGCGAGAATCTTGCTTCGAGGAACAGACTCCTTTCTGTGGATTATTACTTGTTTGCACATTAAATTCATGCCTTGAATAGCGCTTGAATGAAGTTTTATGCGCCTATTTACATTTTCTTTCAGTTTTACCGAAAACATTTGTTAAATATAAGAGTTCTCGTTTCTTCTACCGACAGACTCGTAGCTAAGTTGTTGTAACGTTTATAATCTGTAGTCTATGAAGTGTATCGCATATTTTTCAGTAAATGAACCCCTAAGCATTTGTGAGCAATTCATCGACAAGAAGAAAGCAATGGTAACTTATGGTAACTGTTTTATCATCTACTGTTATGCATAAGTTTATTCAACGCTTAATTTACACAACTGGGCCCGATAGAAAGAAAACAAAATGAACTTGCGGTGAACACAAAAGTCGGCCAGCTTTTTCTTTTAGGTCTTTTCTTGAGACATTATTTTGTTGACTCTAACATCCGTAACCTGTAAATTGGCTACCTTAAAGCTACCGTAGAGTATCGTGCATAAAAAAAGATTTTTTCCCTTTATATTGTGTTCATATCAGTCGTTTTCACGCAGCTGTTACCTAGAAACCCCAAATCATTTTCCCCTGCCGCGACATTGGACCCGCGACCGCGACTTTGGACCCGCGACCGCGACATTGGACCCGCGACCGCGACCTTTGGACCCGCGACCCGCGACCCACGACTATTAGTCAAACTCTAAACGTGTAGTCTAAGTTTACACCTACCTGATCTTATCTCTTGTTGACTCAGCTAATCAAATTCACACCATTGCTAAATGGAAACTAAAGTGCAAGCTTTTGGCTTCAGGAAAATAATTCTCAGGTGAAAAAAAGAAAAATGTCTATGGAATATTTTCCATAGTCTACAAAGTCATGTCAGCAAATGAACTCTTGTCGAATTTTGACCAAATTTGTCCGTCACGCAAAGGATTTCCTAAAGTTCGCCTAAAAAGGTTTTGTCACGCGATTACCAAGGAAGGCTAAAAACAAAGCAAACCAAAACAAAACATCCACCGAAAGACTACGAAGTCTGAAAAAAAGTATTTTAATGCCCCGGTTTAAAGGTGGGCGGCACAAATATGAGGCTTTTTTATACGAAAAGGGAGTACTTATATTAGTTGTGCTCGCGGAGACGCCTCAAAACAAACGGCGCAAAGTCAAAGATAACTTCACTTCTCGTTTCATTTTGTTTATTTAAAACTATATCAAAATGAGGCCAAACAAAACGACCCCTTTTTCTTTCTCGTGATACATGAAATATCGAAGCTTTTTTTTTTCCTCCAATAATAAGTCTGACTCTCGTATAAAAAAAAACAAACAAACAAAACGTTCTACAAATACAGACAATATTTGCAGAGCTGTAATCTAATAATCGCCAGTTGAACAAGCTGAGTACGAAACATTTCATGTTCAGAGTTCGTAGAGTTTGTTTTGCGGCTGTGAAGGGAAGTTAGTTGTTGTTTTCAGAAACTAGTTAGAGGCGTTAGCGCCTCTGACAAACGATATGAAGGAGCAGTTGTTGTTCCGCTATCTTCATGTCAAAAAGATATTTTAGGTCACACGCGCAGTGTTGGAGTTAGCGATATCAACTCTGAAGTTGAGCTTATTTTAGCGTGCGCATCAATATTTTCTCCTCCGCGCGACATTTCGTCTTGGACCATTTGCCCATCCCATCGCTCTTCCCTGGGCATTGGCTGGCGCCGAGGTGCTCATCGATGCCGAGTACCACCAGGGCTATCAAAACATGCTTCGAGAGGAAAAACGAGAAAGGCGGACCGTGGAATAAGCAAGTCGGAGTCCAAAGCTATTTTAAAACAAACAGGTGTTTTTGTTCCGGTAGGCTCTGGTAAGTACACTTTTCGTGCTTACTTCTCTGTATTTTAATTAGCTGGCGGATGTAATCAGTGTACCAGACCGTAGTAGAAACACCTTGCTAGCATTGCGAACAAAAGTGACCGGTGATTTGTTTCATTCCGTTGCAAAGGTATATGCCGTGACTGCAGGCCGACTATTGATGTTGAAGAAAAAACATTGGAAGATGTGCCAAAATCTACTCTGAACGTCGCAGACATTAGCGAGGGCATCGGAAAAATTATCTTGGTAAGTTTGATCATTTTAATGACTTGCATAATTCTGGCCCTTAAAGCATTTATTAAATTAACTAATTAGGCGCCTTTTTGTTTAATTATGCTTTGTCGCTCTTTATAAGAGAAAGTCAAGTTTGCTCCACGCAATTAAATACTGTCAATAAAAATATGTTATAGGGATCCGTTTCGTTAGGACTAATATTATCCACCCCGTCCCCTCCTAAAAAATAGGGAAAGCCTTCGGAAACAAGATAGTAATATTACAGAAACACCGATGAGAATGTACTTTAAGACACTATTTTCGTTTATAGAACAAGGATTCCCCACCAGTGCAAAGCACCCATTACACCAGGAGGGAGTTTTTATCTTCCCCCGTGCGAAGGCACATTCAGCGACGTCATTTTCGACGATGTGCAAGTCTCTCAGAATAGGCCTCTAAATGCTTTGAATACATATTTGGTTTCCAGAGATTTTAGTTCCGTTAGGTCTCAGCTACAAACTTCGTGGGAAAAGACAAGTGGACGGACAAAGCGCTACTATACACGGAAAGCTAGTCAAGGTGTGGCAGCTTTAGTACAAGATATGACACCACATGAAACAGGCCCCTTGTTCCGCGCCCTGTGTTCTTCAGACGCGCTGCGCCGCCAGCTCTCTGATGAGGAAGATTCAGATCAGGACAACATGGACGTGACGCTAATGGAGCCACTTGCCGAATGTTACCAAGCTGCTAGTCGCTGGGAGACGCGCCGCCAGATACTTTCCATCATGGCAGATAAGGTGCGTTACAAAACACTCCTCAAGTTTATCCCTGGTCTGACCAAATATCGCTTCACAGAAGCCAAAGGCCACTGTTTGACCTATGGAAGAGGAGCTCCAGTCCAGTAAGAGCATCTAGGACAGCCGTTACCTTCTCACAGATAGAACATTTTGTCGTGTTCATAACAAGCTCGCAAATTTTACAAGATCTGCCATTCAGAGAAAGGTCCATAACACTTAGCAACAAAGAGACCATTAAGATCCCAAACGTTATCAGAATGATGATTCCTGAAAGGGTGGTAAAACAGTACCTGGCCTACTGCGACGAGTCTGGTTTTAAGCCTCTCAGCCGCAGTACTCTTTTGCGCATCCTAGCTGTCTGTCCTGCCTCTACTCGAAAATCACTTCAAGGCCTAGACTACATAAGCTCAGCAGGTGCGCAAGCATTTGCAGACCTGATTGACATTGTAGAAAGACTTGGGGACGTTCGACAAGGCATGGCATGGACCGAGAACCTGCAGACTCGCCTGCGAGACGGAAAGCGATACCTCAAAAGTGATTACAAGGTAGGTAGAATACCATCCCATCACATTTTTGGCCTAAATCTTCATTTCATGTTAGTTTTCTTTGCAATGGGCGCCAGACACTTTTCAAGCGCTGCTAATTGCGTCGGCTTTTGGCGGAAATGTGTCGGCCACCAAGGTAGATGGCGCTAGCGGGTAAGGGTAAGGTTTCTTACGCAGAACTACAGAATGTGATTGTTTTTTATCAGTTTTGTATCAGTCTGTTTGCGTCTTTTTCCACTTCCAGTTAACATAGTAAAATCCAGTGCAAAATGTTAGATTTTATAACGACAACCGACAGAAATTTAATATCTTGTAGTGCGCTCTCGGTGCTTTATAATTATAGATTATAAATTTGATCTGCGTTATATTAGTACAAAAGACCTTGAGGGAAAAACCATCAACTACCTCCCACCCCTCCCTCTCCTGTTCGTCCGAGGGTTAAGACCATATAGGCTCGTTTAATAGAAACAAGCTGAAAAAATGACTCTTTAAGGCGCGGAAGCTCTCCCAAAGTCATTGTAAGTATAACAGTCATATCTGTAATATTATATTTTTGGTATAGGTGCATGTGTCTCAAAGCTCTACCGTGGCCGATCATTGCCCCCGCAGGGATTTCGCCCAGAGGCGAAATCCTGAGGAGGCACCCTAGTAACTCGCGCGTATATTAAGGGAAGTACTTACAGTTCAAATATACAGTCAGTATACTAGAAAAAATCTCGATTTGCTCGAACAGGGGCCGCGAGGAATCGGTAGGTAATGATGACGTTTCTATTGTTTGCGCCCGCAAGTACGAAATGGTTAGGATGACGTAAAGACAGAAAATTCCGAAGGGACCGCTCAGGTAGATTTTGTGACATTTATTATGCAGTCATACTTCGATACTCTTTTGCGTTACGCAGTGACATTCTGTGGAGCAGTTGTTTTGAAAGTTATGGGCCAAAAGACACTCCTTAAGCGCAGATGAGGTTATTAGGTGCGTTTATCTGTGTATATATAAACACTTGGAGGTTTGCCAGACACGACTTCACAAATCTTTGATTTATATTGGAAACCTTGCCAGACATTCTTTCTCTCTCTTTGACCGGAATAAGACTCAGCCCCAAACAAGGAAGACGAGTGAACAACGGCTAGCTTATCACTAGCAGATTGAAGGACAATTACAGGAATTCGCCGAGAATCAAATTCTGTGCTGACGTTTTCCCTGCTCACAGATGTCCTTACGTATAAAGTTTCAAGTAAGACTAGAATGCGCGAGCGTGAATCGATCACACGTCCTATTTATTTCTAAGGCTTACTTTCCGGCAAATAAAATGAACTGAATGTAAAAAGTGAAAGAGAAATAGCGAAAAATTCAACTTCTAATTAAATCTTTTCGTATGGTTTAGAATAAACTATTCTCGAAACTGAGAATGTTTTGATCAAAGCTGTGTAAATCGAGCTGAAACTGTGCATGGAACCTTGCGTTTCCTGTATTTATCTCACCTGTTGTATGGAATATGTGTGAAAATCTTCATTATGAATCGGTATATTTCAAAGAGCTACACAAGGAGCAAGAATACTATTGACCGACAACATACAGAACGGGGGCAGCTGTAGTATCAACTATTACTAGTTGTAGATTATTTGCTCTGAGCGACCCAAAAGAGCCTGCCTTACAGGTTCAGTGCGACCATGAACACAAGGAGTCCTGCGATCGTTGTGATCAAGTGGTATCAACTCTCAGCGAGATAGATGCAGCGCTTATCGTCCAGAAAGGCAACATGCTACCCGGAGTCTACGAGGAGCTATCATTCAGCGTCAGGCATGCGAAGACAAACATCCTTGCCTGGAAGGCTCATATACTGCGCTCTATCAACCAAGATTCTTCCAGAATTGACATCCTAGAAATGCTTGACGAGTCATCTGTGTTAGTTATCCAGGACTGGGCCATGAAGTATCTGCCAAGGAAATACCGCGAAAGTCAAACTGATTGGTTCGGTAAACGCGGTATTCCTTGGCATATCAGTGTAGCATTCAGAAAGATTAGCGACCAGTTTCAAATGCTGACCTTTGCCCATATCTTCCAGACGTGTAGTCAGGACAGCTGCGCAGTTCTCGCAGTAATGGTAGACGTCATTAAGCAGCTCAAGACCATCATACCAGGCCTGAAGAAAGTCAGCTTCCGCCAAGACAATGCTGGTTGCTATCACTGCGGGACCACCATTGTTTGTGCAAGCACGTTAGGAGCAGAGCTGGGTGTAACCATCAAACGGCTTGATTTCTCCGATCCCCAGGGTGGAAAAGGAGCCTGTGACCGCAAGGCGGCATCCATAAAATCGATATGCATATTTACCTAAATTCAAGACACGACATCGAGACTCCAGAACAGATGACAGATGCAATTCGATCTTCCGGTGGGGTACCATCACTGAGTGTCACCCTTTGTGACTCCATCACAAGCCCTTCAATGGACTCACACAAGATCGATGAAGTAAGCCTACTCTCGAATATAGAGTTTACTGAAGAGGGAATCCGTGTATGGAGAGCATATGGCGTGGGAACCGGAAAGCTGATATCGCAGATACCTGAGGCTTCGTTATCAAACAGGCTACCGTCCTTGGTAGTACGCCAGGCGCACCCAAGCTCATTCTCATCGGGTGTGAAAAGACGAGCACATGGCGCGCATCCGAGTGGTATCCGCAGCACTGACGATAAGACCGAAACTGAAGAAGAGCACTCAGCATCGCGCGAGGCACTGTTCACGTGTCCTGAGGAAGGTTGTACACAGACATTCCTGAGGCACTCCTCCACGATGCAGCACTTGGATTGTGGAACACACAAGCGCGCTTTAGAGAACGAAACACTCTTCGACAAAGCTGCCCAACAATATGCAGAACAACTCGAGGGGCAAGCCATGGTGGTGCCAGTAGTCAGCACTGTCAGCAGACGAGCAGGTCACACAGACAGCCAACCCATGGGCTATGCACTCAAGCCACGTGCTACACGGAGGACTAGGTTCACGGCAAACCAAAAGTCGAATCTAACTACAAAGTTTAAGCTTGGAGAGCAGACCGGAAGTAAGGCAGATCCTGCAGCTGTTGCGAGATCAATGATGTGTGCAAAGGATGCAACTGGAGATAGATTGTTTTCAAGCGACGAGTTTCTTCCAGCAACCCAAATAGCTGGCTTCTTCTCACGCCTTGCTTCAAAGAAAACCCTCGAGAATGACGATCAGGAAGATGAAGAGGTCGCCGCACATGAGAATAATCTTTGTGAAATGGTGTCCCAAAATAAGGTGAATGAATTTTGCAGTACAGTTTTAAAGGACATTTGCACTTCCCTTGGTATTGACACTGCAGGCATGACGGTTCGACGCAAGAAGCCGTACATCGACAAAATACAATCGCTTTGTCAGGAATGCGCTTGTCAACAGTGAGGCGTTCTTGAAACATTCTACTGTCTTGTATTAAGATTTTGTAATTCACAAGCGAAAACTGAAAACGAGTTAGAGAGAGAAACGAGTTGTGTTGAGAAAAGATAGGCAACATGTACGAGAGGCAGCAAGTCTTTTATATCGTAGGTCTAGGTTTTGAGTTAAAAAGTTCAAAAATGTTCCGCCAAAGCCCCTTAGCAGAAAAGAGACGCCGAAAAACTCTGCAACCCTCTAATGTCTACTCTTTGGTGTATAGTAACTTCATTCCATAACTTTTTTATTCTTATTTATATCACTAAAAAATAATGGCGCATTTACATTTCACGTTCGTTATTAGTACAATGATATGCAAGCCGAAAAGGCACATAGAAAGACGTATTTTCACAAATTCGTTTATGGTAGGTGGGTTCTTACTGTCGCCTTTAAGATTTTGATGGGCTGGTTTTGTGGCTAAATGTACCAGTCAACGGCAGTTTTCCTACCCGTTATCGAAGGGCGGTACAACAAACTTTCACCTTGTATAAGGATGAGAGAAGTCATCTCTGTAACTGATTAAGCAAATGACCCGGTCCACAGGTGTTTGAAGGATATGTTTTGTTTTATTTTTTCTATCCGTTTGGCACAAAAAGCACGTGGAATTTTTTTTATGTGCCACTGCACAATTTTTCCCCTTTAATTTCTGATGTGTACAAGCAATTATGTTTATCCCTTCCGTAAATTGCTGATTATTTTTAATGATTAAGTTGAGCAGGAGCAATCGGCTTCTGGTTAAACCTAAAAATTCTGGTCAATAATATAGAGACAACGTACGCTTACTAGAATGTCTAAAACTAATTTTATAAATAAAATTTCTCTTTATTTTTTTCCCACCATATCTGTATACATTTTTTTATGAGTATTTGCGCTCCCTCTCCATGGCCTTATCACCAACTCATGAACATGCATGACCACTTCACTTATTGCGAGGCGTTAGCTACGCAAACAGTCCTTGAAGGAGGCTTTACCTCAAGCGTTCAACACGAGATAACCGTTGGTAAATGGTGTTTAATAAGAGTTTAAACAGGAGATCAAGGAAAATGCTTTGAAATTTACGGTAAAGCAGACTTACTTCAATCATAAGTGCTCTTGCTAACATTTTAGATCATGGGACAGAAATAGAACATTCGAGTCGGTTGCTTGCAAGCGATACCATCTTTAATTGTTGAGATGCCTACATTCAAAGATAAAATATACTCGGAACCAGATATTTTGAATGTCAGATGAGTATAAAGTTTTTCGTCATTTCTTCTGTAGTTTATGGGTAAAAAACGCTAAAACCAAGGAGAAATATCCAAGGTTTTTGTTATTTACGTGAAGGAATGTGTCACTTGTTTACACAGTTTATGCTGTGATAATATCCGGATTTTAGAGCGTTATTACTCGCTTCTGATAAAAAGCCCGAAAATATCTTTTATATCTGGCTAGAGAACAACATTTCGTATTGTAAAAAATACTAACTTCAAAGCGATTGGCGTTTTACCGGATAGGGAAATCATACGGTGAAAAAGAGCGCCGAATTAGATAGATAGATAGATAGATAGATAGATAGATAGATAGATAGATAGATAGATAGATATGTATTAATGTATGATCTCATTCAAAACAACTGCGACACAGTTTGCGTTTAAAATCACGTAAAGAATCTGCAGATCTTAAATCATGGGATAGGCTGTTCCACAGCTTAGCTCCGCTATAGGAGAAACTTTTCTTTAAATAATTGGTACGGGGCAGTGGAAGGACTAATTTATTTTCAGTATTCCTCAATCGATAAGAAGTTATTTCGTCACGAGATACAAATTTAGTCGGGAGTCATCCCATGTACGGTTTTATACATCATAATAGCCGTCGATACTTGTCTTTGGTGTTTAAGCTTACGCCAACCCAGTGCCAGGAACAAATCGTCCACATTACAATCAGAATTAGCGGACATTAGAATACGGGCTGCACGATTTTGGAGCCTCTGCAGCTTATCGGAAAGACCAATGCCGCAGTTGCTCAATACGCCATTACAGTAATCAGAATGCGGTTGAATTAAACTGTCGTAAAAATTAATTAATACCTTAAAAGGAATAAGATGTCGTATTCTTTTAATTGCATCCAAAGCAGAAGCAATCTTTTTACAAATACTCTGTATGTGGCATTCCCAGCTTAAGTTTTGGTCAATATGCACTCCAAGAGATTTTGCCGTTGACACTTGCATCACGGGATGGTCGTTTATCATAAAAGAAGGAGTTTCAGAAAGCTTTGATAGCTTCTGCCTCGACCCAAATAACATAAACTCAGTTTTAGTCAAGTTAAGGGTCAGTTTGTTAGCCGATAGCCATATATACACCTTGTTTAAATCGTCGTTAACGCAGTCATTTATGAGTTTTAAATCTGCGCTGGCATAGGTTAGGCTGGTGTCATCGGCATACATTCTAGGTTGTGAAAAATGCAAGCAATTAGGTAGGTCATTAATATACAGTAAAAACAATAACGGTCCAAGAATTGTTCCCTGGGGAACACCACATGTAACTAATTTTGGGTTTGACATTGAGCAATTAATTTGGCAAGTTTGGGTACGATTGTTTAAATACGAAGTAAACCATTCGTGACAGGAACCGCGTAATCCATAATATTGTAATTTCGTTAATAAGATATGATGATCAACTGTGTCGAAAGCCTTTTTTAAGTCTAAGAAGACAACGGCATTGACAAGGCCACGATCAACGTTCACTGCCCAGCTATCGGTAGCTTCGAGTAATGCGGTTACAGTAGAATGTAAAGAACGAAAACCAGATTGGTAACGGGATAGAATACGATTCTCAGTAAGATAGTGATACAACTGGTCGTAGACTACCCGTTCAAATACTTTGGCCACGACTGAGATCACCGATATTGGTCGATAATTGGTGGGATCATTTCGTTTACCAGAATTTTTATACAATGGAGTAACCCTAGCCGACTTCCACTCATCGGGAAAAATTCCTGTCAACAGTGATTGATTAAATATTAAAGTAAGAGACTCGGCAATTGGATCAGGGCACTCCCTTAATAATTTAGCTGATATACTATCTAATCCAGTGGCCTTTGATTTACAAAGTTTTGAAAGGAGAGAATAAATATGAGCAGACGTTATTTCCTTGAAGACAAACTCCTTAGAAGTTCCACAAAGAAACTCTTTGTAAGTGGTATCAACATTAGAAACATTTCGAGTAAGCCTTGGTCCAATCTCAATGAAGAAAGTGTTCAACAATTCAGCAACTTCTGCTTGATTGCTCGATATTAGTCCCTGATATTGTATTTCATTTATTATTGTTTTATTAGATTTGCGGGAAGTCAATTCATTGATGGTCTTCCAGGTCTTACGTTGATCACCGGCATAATTATTAAAAGAATTATTATAATAGGCCTTTTTAGCAGCCTTGATTTCCTGATTTACTTTATTTTTGACCTTCCGGAATCGATTCTAAGAGGACGCATCCTTAGTTTTAACAGCTTTTTTCTTTAGCCGGTTTCTGAAATTCATTCGTTTTTTCAAATTTTTGGTAATCCAAGGAGACTTGTTTAGTTTTCACAGGGGCGTGCTTATCACAAACACTTAGGAATAATTCTTTCCATTTTTTCCACATGTCATCGGGGTCGTACAGTTCTTTGATATCGTCCCACAGTTGCGTCGAAACATCATTACGGAAATTATTGCTGTTGAAGTGTTTAAATTGTCTATAGCTGATCAAATTGATTCCTTTAGAAACAGGCGGGATTGAAATTTTACGGTACGCGTAAACAAGACTGTGATCGCTTATACCCACGTGTGTCACCCCAGAACAGAGAATATTGTCTTGGTGACTGGTGAAAATAAGATCAATTAGGGTACTTGTTAAGAATTCCATGAGAATTCCGGGCAAGCGAATTTCGGTCTTTTTCGACGGCCCGCCGAGACTTTGAAAATCAATCCAAATTAGTTTAACTGGTCTAAAATGCCTTACTAAGTGGTAAACATTTCATTTTCATGCTCCAAACAGGGTTAAGACTTGCGCGAATGCAACAGAGCGAAGTTTAGTGGAAGGTATGCTGCACGTTAATTTTGGGTGTTTTTCCAAAAACCTAGAGCATTAACGGTTTTTATTTTTTTTGTGGCGTTAATAAAAATATTTCTAGAAAAAAAAAACCCACCACGTTTCTAAGCTCACCACAGGGTATCTTTGGTCGAAATATGGAGAAAATTTATTTTTCATCATGTGCCACGAATTCTCGATCCGGCTCGATCTTAGTGCACATTCCCTCTTAAGGGTTCATATTTTAGTGTGGATGCTATTTCAAGACATTTCTGACCGAATTCGGCTATCGCGAACGGTATTGACGCACGTATTTATGAGTTGTGTTTCACCTGCTTCAAGGTAGAGTATAAAAGATCATATATATATTTTCAAAGCTCTTCCAGTGAAGCAAAAATTGATATTTAGATATGGACTTTAATTTGAAAGTATGCGGCCTATAAAATGTGGTTTTACAAGTTTGAAAGGCAGCTTATTTTTTTCAAAGTTGTACCGAGTATTGTTAATCGGGTAAACAAGCTTTAAACATATTATTCTCTCGCTTACAAAGTTCAGCAAAACAAACAAAAATAATAATTATAAGTGAACAACATGATACATCCTTCCTGCATACTAAGCGTTATAGTTATTGAAGCGTATTTTATTTAGTAAAGATGAGTAACTGAGGTAGAAACAGTAGCGTTAGGGAATAAAATTGGAAGAAGCTAGTTGACACAATAATTAGATACCGTTTTATTGAGTGGAGTAACATAATATGAGCAGAAATATATTTCGGCAGCTATCAACCTTGACGTTGCATGAAACATAATTTAATTGCAGATGTTGTAATGAAGCCGAGGTGATCTCTTAAAATCGTTGAGAAAATTTTGCAGTAAACAATTTGAGTTATTTTTACGTACGAATTGTAAAAGGGCCAAAGACCAACATCTTCACATGCAAAAAGTGTGCATGAGTTATTTTTATAATTCTGTTTACTAGGTTACCGTGAGGTAACTCGAATTCCCTCACGTACGAACCACGAAAGGGGGCAAAGTCCAACACTTTCACGTGCCAGTTGTGTGACTGTACATCTCATGCAGACTGGCTTTTCACAATAATAATGGTAACTTGAACGTATGAAGACCTGTTTCGTTTTGTAACCAATGCCCCGAAAAAGGCTCTTGTCTTTTAAGAAGCAATAACTTTTAAAACTTGAAGAAATAAGTTGTCGGAGTTAAGAACTGTTTCACTGAGTAGAATCGCACATGAAAACCTCGTGAATTGTGATGATGCAACCATCTACCACAATGATAAGAATCGTGGTATTTCTTAACTACTCGAATTCGATGAGTCACATTTTGGCTTCAGAAACTCCGAGGAAACCTTAGAGTTTTCCTTCTAATCAACGTTTGGTGAGTAGATATTTATTTTACTTTAATACTTTGTTTAACGTGCACCAACTGTAACAGGGAAAGACAGGGGAAAGTGAATATATAGTATAAGGATCGACGCAGCTGAGCATTTCGCGTTTTCATTTATGTACGGCAATACCCAATTTCGCACAAAAACCCAGTCTACATTTATGACGAAAAAGGTAGATTCATCACTCTTGATAAAGTTACACCGAAACATTCAAAATAGTTCATGCACGTTTAACGTGCCTATGTTTTTATCCGGTAGTGGTGTTATTTGTACTTCGCCTCGGAAACTGCAGGTTTGAGCAGTGCTTTTCCCTAAGCCCCCTGTAAAGTTTTGTTGCACGCTTTTGTTTTCAGTAATTTCAGTTTTGCGTGCTTTACCTCAAGCACCGGGCTTGTGCAGTGCCACTCCCTCGGCTCCTGGAAAGTTTGTTGCACACTTGTGCTTAATTTTGCTTTATTAAGTAATTTTTGCTTTGTGTGCTTTGTTTCACAAACAACGGGTCTGTACAGTACTTTTCCTCCAGATCCCTCCAAGTTTGTTGCACGCCCGTGTTTGCTCTATTTATTATTTTTCTTTTAAATGCGTGCTTTGCCTCACAAACACTGGGTTTGTGCAGTGCTTCCTCTTCGGTTCCCACAAAGTTTGCTGCACGCTTTTGTTGTTAGTAATTCTTGTTTCGCTTGCTTTACATCCCAAACAACAGTTTTGTGCAGTGTTTTCCCTTTGGCTCCCATAAAGTTTGTTACATGCTTTAGTTGTGCTTTAGTCCGTGACGTTGTTTGCGTGTTTTGCCTCACAAACACCGGGTTTGTGCAGCGCTATTCTCTAGGCTTCCGGAGAGTCTGTTGCACACTTGCGTTTTGCTTCATTAAGTTGTTTTGCGTTCTTTGCCTCCCAAACATCGGATTTGTGCAGTGCTTTTCCCTTCAGATCCTCTCAAGTTTGCACGCTTATGTTTTGCTTTGTATTGTTAGTCAAGCTTGCTTTAGAAGAGCGAGACTCTAAAAATGCAGGCATTTCTTGCATCTGTGTGTGTAGTCCATGCTTCCAGGCGTTCCTAGCGAAAAAAAGAACAGTCTTAATGAGCAAAACTTCTATGGTGAAGCTAACTGGTCGGGTTAGTATGCAAATGAGTCTTGTGATCAGCATACGGTCTATTTTCAGCGATGATTGAAATATCACGTTTCCTTGATTTTTGTCTATTTATCAATTCAGAAACAAGTTGTCGAATACGATATAAAAAGTAAATATCCTGAAGAATACTTGACCGTCGATAAAGTAGGAATTGAAAAACCTTTAGCGAGGAAATCCTGTTTCGTGTGGAATTAATCGCCTCCTAGCCCACGAGCAGTCTTATTTTTCTTTTGAGTCACAGTAGGTCGAGAGCCTAATTTTACTTTTTCACTGGCTGCACGTGGCTCAAAGGAGAGAAGGACGACTGCTGGCAGTCTAATCGCCTCCTTATTTCTTATTTTACCTCCAAGCAAGCAAGACTCAACACTACTGAGAGCGTTCTTGTTCAGTTTTAGTTTGTGATATGCAGGCCTTACCTCACGAACTCTGGTTTGTGCAGTCCTATTTCCTTGGCTCCTCAATTTTTGCACCCCTAATTTTTTGCTTTGTATAATTCAGTTTTAGTTTTGTGTTCTGCGTTCTTTCTCTCACTAACTTGCTTTTCCTTCGATTCCCGTAAAGCTGGTTGATCACTTTATTTGTACTTTATTCAGTAAATCTATTCGGCGTGTTTTACTTTACATTGTTTACAGTGGTGTTATTTCCTCGGCCTCTACAGATTTGCAAGATTATGTTTTCCTTTGAATTTTTCTATCACTTCTTTTTTCATTTGCTCACTTGTTTTCCCAGTTGTCTTTTCTATACTCTGAGTTTATGTGTGCTACTCATTCCTTTTTCTGCCGTCACTTCATGTATTTTTCTTTCCACGCTTCCATGGTAGCCTGAAAGGGTGCCTAATGCCCTAGTCGGATTACTGACGCTCAGGCTACCATCCCTTGGGTGGATTTTTCTCCCGTTTTCTCTGCGCCTTAGATATTTCCTTATTACCTAGGACCTTTTTATCCCCGGTTTATTTGCTTGTTACTGTTTAAGGGCTGGCAGCCTATTCATGTTTGACCATGAGGTTCTTTGGTATTCCCTAGATGGCCTACTTGCCGGGCTGTCAACAAGGTTCAGAAGTCTAGTTGTTTTACTGTACTCTAAGTTTATCGGTGCTTTTCAGTCTACCCCTTAAACTTTAGTTTTGAAGAACTGGGTTTTCCCTTCTTTGAGTTTTGGGACCCTGTTTTAAGTCAGGCAAGTGTCAGGTTCTTTAGGATGTATTAAACGTTCAACTTCCTCGCGCGGTCCCATTTCTCCATCTCTTATTCAGCGAGTGTGAAAGGGACGTGAATAGTAAGATATTTGCACCAGTCCCTTGCAACGCGAGTATCTCATTTCGGCCCAGTTCGCAGAAGAATCCTTCGGCTGCTGGCAGCCATGAATTATTGTCTCTCTCTTTCACGTTTGCCTCCTTCTGCAGCCACACTTCTCTTTTCCCTTACTCTCTCCCTTCCCTACCCTTTTCTACTTCCAAATCACTCAAGCGCATTGCCATTTCTCCATCTCTTATTCAGCGAACGTGAAAGGGGCTGTCGCGAATAGTATGCTGTGCTAGTCTCTCCCATTCACCAACAGAGTGCAGCGCATTTCGCGATTAGAAATACCACTCAATCTCCTTAGGTGCACAAACATTTTATGAGTACCTCTTCATCCAGTAGCGCAAGGTACTTTCGCAGCTTGTTATTTGCCCCCACAAAGTTAGTTCCACTACCACCATACATTGTTTGTGGCCTTCTTCCACGCCGTGCAGGAAACCTTTTTATTGCTATAATGAAAGGATCCGTTGAAACTTGTCCAACAGTTCGAGATGGCACGCTCTAGTAGCTACGCAAACAAACACCGAACATACGTATACCTTAACTTTACTAAGACTTTCCTTGATTAGCGTAGGACCATAAAAAAACTCGGGTGTTCTTAATACCCTTCCAGGTTCAACTCTACACCCTGGCAAGTTTCCATTTGCTGCTCTTGGGTTTTATCTCACGATAACAGCAGTTGAACTTTTAAAAGCATCACGCCCCGTACTGCTTGGCCACAATGGATGATGGTGCACAGTTGTCTAACTTGACTCAGCAAGTGTTCGGTTGGTGGATGGGGGTACGTACGATGTATGTCCTCAATGATCAGCTGCGCAAGCTCAAGATGTGAGTCGATTACCTTCGGATGTCTTGTACGGGGCAGAATGGGCTTGTGCATTTTGCATCCTTCCACCGACACCCAGAAATCCACCTTCCATTCTGGGATCAAAAGATTTGACCTTACACTGCTTCTAAACCCCCTGACCATTTTCAAGGCAACTTATTCCATACTCGGTTGACGTCGGTATGGCTACATCTTAACTTGTTCTTGCCAATGACCTTCCACTTTGCAGATAAAGGTGGAATTGATCCTGTGTAGTAGATAACTGTCAATTTTCTCGGATTTGAGTAACCTTTTTACCGAAGAATAGCTTGCACTTACCGAGTACCTCTAGTCCTGGAAAAAGTCTTTTTTATCGCCGGATACGATATAATCATTTCCAGCGTGTTGCAAGAAACATTGCAGCCTTAGCCAGATTCTCCGACTGGATATTGTTTAAATATTTGTCTTCAAGAGAGAAATGCCTGATGCTTTCTCAGTTTCCAGTTTTTCACTAATATATAGATTTAGCCAGGGCTAAAAGCGTAGCTCCAGTTAATAAATTTATAATTTTAATCAAACTAAATTTATTATTTAAATCAAAGAATAAACTCGTAATCCACTACTTAGTTAACTTTAGGGGAGATCTATACGACTCTTAAGGGTGGGGCTGGGTGTATAGACAAAAAATAATTTGAAAACAGTACAGTGCAAGAATGAAACAACATCTGAAATCTTGCACCTAGTTAATAGTCTTATAATGCTGTACACACACCCCCCAAAATAGCAATCAACTTTGATCACAGTAGATTGGACGTGGAAAACAAATTCTTGCCAAACAAAATAACCAAATCGCCCATTTACACCACCTTTATTTTACAAAGGTTAATTTGACAGTCCCGAAATATAATTTTAGGCTTTAAGAGCCATTAAGACCGATAGTCCTCAATGGCAGGCAATTTACATGTCATAACTTATCGGTTTTATCTCTCTCTCTAAAGAAGAAGAAGAACCTTTATTAATTTATACCGCTCAGGGTAGCCCCTTCAGACGCAAAAAGCTGTCTGTTATCAATGGGAGCCCTGAGCAACAACGCACAAAAACCACACTGAACATATAAACATTACACTAATACAGGTAATAATATAAATAGAAAACTATTTTCAATTAAAAGATTAAAAGATGTAAAACACGGAATATCAATAAGATAATTCGTTAAAAAGAGTGCAACCATAATAATAGAAGGATCTTTTTGCAATTTCAGTTCTCACAGCAGGCGGATGTAAGAGGTTGCTTTGTCTAGTAGCGCGCGCATGGATTGTATTATTACGTTTAAAATATTGTTTAAAACACTGGGGACATTGACCTTGCAGGCATTTCTTAACGAGTTTAAAAACAGATTGACGTCGGCGCTCCTCCAAGGTGGGCCATTTCAGAACGTCCAATGCCTGCTTGCTGCGCACAGTACAAGCCACTATCCTAGCAGCCCGGTTTTGGAGGGCTTCAAGGTCTTGTTTACGACCTTCCCCGCAACAGCCCCACACACTTACACAGTATTCTAAAATTGGCCTAATTAGACTACAATACACTACATTTGCACTCTCTCTAGTGAGGCTTCTGCGAAGCCTGCCGAGCATTCCTACGCGTTTTCCCGCCTTCGAAATTAGGTACTTTATTTGCTCGTTCCAGCTAAGGCGGTCATCAAAAACTATACCTAGATAAGTGAAGTGAAAAACCCGCTTAATTACATTGTTATTTAAAGTAATAGAAAAGAGTTAACAGCAGATAATCTAGGGCGGTTCCGAAAAGCATAGCTTCGGTTTTTGTTACATTAACAAACAGACTATTAAAAAGAAAGCCAGTGATCAATCTTAGACAGTTCTGCATTCAGCTTGTCTTGAATGACAGAGGCTTGAGAGGATGTACAGTATAAAACAGTGTCATCAGCGTACATCAGAATATTGCAATCGGACACTACTTCAGGTAAATCATTAATGTGTAGAATAAACAATAATGGTCCGAGGATAGAGCCCTGAGGCACACCAGTAGAGACGGCTTCCGAAGCAGAAGTCACTCCTTGAAACTCCACAACTTGGGTGCGGTTCGACAGGTAATCCGTAAACCAGCCATGCTCTTTATCCAAAATCCCCAAATTGGAAAGCTTGTCCAGAAGTACCGCATGATCCACAGTGTCGAAAGCTTTGCGAAGGTCAATAAACACAGCACCAGTTAATTGACCTTGGTCCATGTTCCTACGAATATTATCAGAAAAACTAAGAGCAGCGAATTCTGTCGAGTGACACTTCCGAAACCCGCACTGATAAGGGCTCAAGATCTTGTTTTGCTGGAGATATTTGTAGAGTTGGATATGTACAGCCCGTTCTAAAACCTTAGATAGAACAGGTAAAATGGAAATCGGGCGATAATTGTCCATCTCATCAGCCTTTCCCTTTTTAAAGAGTGGAATGACCCGTGCGGATTTCCAATCACTGGGAACTTGGGCAGTACGTAACGAGGTGTTGATAATAAACGCCACAGGCTTAGCTACAATGTCCGCAGAATCTTTTAACAGGCGAGCCGGTATGCGGTCCAAACCCACAGCCTTCCCAGATTTCAGGCTACGTAGTTGAGACATAACAAACTCCTCAGAGATCTCAAGAAAATTAAACGGCGGATACTGACGGGCAGGAGTATCGGAATCACGCTGTTTATTACCACAAGTTTTCCGTAAAGTGGCCATCAATTTGCTTGCTGCAGATGCGAAAAACTTATTAAATGCGTTGGCAATGCATTGTTTATCAGAAGAGACAACGCCGTCCACTTTAATGTTTGGAGAAGTAGCTTTCTTTTCTCCCGGTAGGATTTTTTTAATCGTCTTCCAAAACGATCTGTGATCACCACCACTTTCCTCGATGAGCCGTTTATTGTAAGACGCTTTCGCTGACCTTATTTCTTTTGTCACACGATTGCGAAAATGGCGGTAGTTTGCCCAATGCTCTGAGGCATTGCTTTTGATTGCTTTTTTGTGAAAATAATCACGCTGGCGCATAGTCACCTTTATGCTCTTGTTGAGCCAGCGACAATTGTCAATGCCGCGCACGCGGCGCTGCGTCAGCGGTGCATGACGATCAGCAATCGTGACAAATTTCCGCTTGAAGCCATGCCAGAGATCATCAACAATGGTAGGTCCATCGGGACCAGGAGCAGAATTCCAGGCAACACCTTTCAGATCTTTGCGAAAAGCGTCAACATTGAAATGCGCATAATTTCGGAAGGTCTTGACTTGAGAAGGTGCTCTTTTCCAGTTTAATTTACGAACACAATAAACCAATAATTAATAATTCATAAAGGAAAAGCCAAAATGAAAAATCAGGTCAGATTTTTTTTGTGTATGTGGCTTGCTACAAGTTTACTTTACAAAGCCACTAGCGCATAAACCGGCCCTTTTACATCACCTCTGAAGTAAACAGAACTCAGTCAGGTGTTGTTTGTTTATCGCTCAGACGTTGGACAGAATTCATGTCATTTTTTGTCCTATTTTACCTAGAATTCTGCAGTTTTCCACAGAATAATCTCGCAAATCCAAATTGCGCTCATTCAAGTTCAGGGCGATCGAAGCACGTGCTTCCCTTGCACAACAAATTTGTAAAAATGAAAACACAAAACCTTTTTATATAGAGGATTCCAGTATTACACAGGACTGTCCAGTCAGGTCAAGTCGGTACAGCTTTAAAAAAAATAAGCTGCCTTTCAATCTTCTAAACCCACAATTTATAGGCCGCATACTTCCGAATTAAAGTCCATATCTAAATATCAATTATTGTTTTATTGGAAGATCTTTGAAAAATATTTTTTAAACGCATTAATAATTCATAAAGAAATCACCAAAGAAATTAATGTTTAATGAGTGTTTGGAAATCAGATGAAAAACTGGTCATTTTTGCATCCTTAATTTCTTCTTCTAAAATCATTTGTTTGAGAAGTAATATCAAGCATTCAATACAGTGTTTCATCACCAGACCAATCACCTCGAAGTTCGTTGCGTCGTATTTTCAACTCTCTTCTCGGTGTTTCGTCTGGTGATGAAACACTGCGTCTCATGCGTGATATATTACATGACCTTTTATACTCTAACTTGAAGCAGGTGAAACAGAATTCATAAACTATGAAATACCTGCGTTGTACCGTTCACCATAGCCCAATTAGGTCATAGCCACACTAAAATATAAACCCTTAAACAGCTGCATCACTGGACTCGAGAATTATGAATATATTTAAATGTTATGCTTCTAGACACCTTTAGCCGTAATAAAAGAAAAAAAATTGTGAAGAATCAAGAAGGCAGTGTCAAAGAGCCCTTGCTTTGGTCGACAGTGACAGGCACCATACAAACGACTGGACAACTGACAATTTGACTAACAATAAACGACTGTTTAACTGTGACAATGGACGAACTGAAATGGACAAATGACATTATGAGTCTTCGTAGCCAATAACATCACGGCTTAACTGACAGACTGACAATAACATCGCGACGTAATTGATCAATTAGGTCAATAACCTAGTCCAGCGGCTTAGCTAGAGAATAATGCGATTTTTGATACAAGCACCAAACTTTGTAGGAATATTTACATCTCCAGGCTATTCATTTCCTGATATAGTGCCAAGTTAAATTTTCTAATTTCAGCTAGTTCGCAGCAAATGAAATTTTCAGACCCAAGACCCCCCGCGAAGTACTTTTCTTGCTCTTTTTTTAGTTTCAATGCACGTTTTATTTCCAAATACAGGTACAATAATACAGATGTTTTTAAAAATTGGATGCATACCTCTTATTAGCCGAGTTTATTCGCGCTTGGGCCATAAATCGACGGAAAAAAAACGAGGATCCATAATTTACAGTACGGACTGAAAAAACGAGGCTAATAAGATGTTTTTTATGTGACTTCTTCCAGTTTGGGGAACCGGAAACAAGTGCAGGACACGTGATTTGACAGTTATTTGACAGGGGTCAAAAAAGAAAGTTTTTATTGGCTCACGAAAACAATAGCACATAACAAAGGATTTCCGAGAAAGAGAAAACAAATTTTCCATGCTGAAAAAGTTTATTCGGTCAAAACTAAGAGCACTGCAAGTTTTAGCTCTTTAATGTAACGCAGGAGTATTTTAGAAACCTGTGTCTGCCTTGAAGTTGTTTCCATCTTTCCTCCGTTGGTTCTTGTAAAAAAAAAACACTGCAAAAGGCAAAGAAGCTTTTCAAGCTACGTTTGTTGTCATTGTCGAAGGATTCACTTGTTAATTTTTTTTGGGAAGACCTCTAGAATTTCTGCCAGTTCATTCTCGTCTTCAATAATTGTGATCTGCGTTAAAATTTTCAAACACTGACTAGAATTCTCTTCCTTGGTAAGTTTACAATTCAGTTTCTACTTCAACTTCGCTCTCAAGCTAGGTTAAAATTTGGAAAGGCAAAGTCAACATCCCAGTCCTCAGGGTTTACAGACATATTTTAAAGTTTATTCGGACAGAACTACAAGCACTGTAAGAATTCACTCGCCAATGTGACGCTGGAGTCTTTTGAAAACTGGACATTTTGTGTGACTCAATGTCGCTTCCATCTTTCTTTCATTGATCTTTGAAAAAACACTGCAATTGGCAAAGAAGCTCGTCAAGATGATCGGGTGCAGGTATGTTTGCTATCACATTTGTCGAAGGAATTACTCATTTTCTCTTAGGCAAAACATCTCGAATCTCTGCCAGTCTATTCTCGTCTTCTTAACTGTGTAATACGATAAAATTTTCAAACACTGACTACAATCCTCTTCGATAAGATTACGAGTTAGTTCCTTCATCGCCTTCGTTCACAAATAAATACAGTTTAAAATGTTGAAGGACAAAGTCAGCATCCAAGTCCTCAAGGTTGACAGACGTCTTATAAGGTTATTTAAACTTTTTTCCGAGGTAACGAGATTAAGAGCTACGAAATGAGCATTTTCTTTGAAATTTTGGTCCGTAAAGCAAGTTACAGACCGCAAATTGACCAATCGGATGGCGAAAACAGACTCAGCCACATAAAAAAAAGTTGTTATTTGGAATTTATCTCCACACGCTTTTTCTCTTTTTTCTTTTGGTTTGGATGGTAAGAGTTTGCGCTATCTCATTATAAACGTGCATGCGACTTGGTGCAGCAAGAAAAAAACTATTGTAGTCATATAAAAGAGAAAACTGTCATTTTAAAAGGAGGAAGTAAGAAATGGGTAAATTTGAAGACGAAGGAAAGAAGTTGCTACCTACGACTCTGGTGCTGGATACCTTACTTTGGAACAAGACTTCTAGTCATTTTATGAGGCGGGGGAATTGAATTTAACAGTTGACTGGAAATATTTGGATGTGAGAAATGGAATTATTTCAACAATAGCAAGTCATTTGGTATGTGGCACAGATCTTGATGCAATGTGTTCAACAGGATGAAACTGGATCGCATGCATGATAGAAAAGCCTGTAGAAAACATTCGCAGCAGCAAACGGACACGCTCAAGTATGTTTCTGTTCGCACGGAAAAGAAGCGGACATGAAAATGATAGGTCATGTAGCTGATGCAGTAAAAAATCGTCAACAGTCAGCCATGATTCGAACTTTCACCCTTTTCTTCTCAACTCCTTTTCCCACTATCTTGGAGCCTAGAGCAGACTTATTTAGACTTGCAGGAATTTTGGGTGTCCTATGGGATAGAAAAAAACTCACGACATCACACCCGCACTCTTTGCAAAGGCTCTTGTCCCATCTAAATCAAAATGTCTCCCTGTCTTCCATGCCCTAACTGAGTATGTGATACAACTTCCTCCTCTGCTGGTCATGGAATTGCTAAAATACTGGAATTGCCAATTTTTTTTCACTGAAAGGAAGCATTGTTGTTACCAAAATCATGAAATATAGAGGGTCACCGTACTTGTTTTTGCGGTAGAGCTGCAGAGAGTGGGCACCACCTGCATTCCTTGCGATTTTTGAGAGACGACTGGGGAGGTTTCAAAATGGCATGTATGTGGAAAGTGGAAGAAAGCATTGAAAAATACGATTTTATGCAATTTACATCGAGATGAAGCAATTAGGAGTAGGACATACTTTGATAGAGATGAAGCTTAAATGTCATTATTTTAAGTGGTTAAGCGCAACATCCTCTACACTTTGAGACTCATCTCGGCCAGATAAACTGCTATGGGAAATTCCATGATGTCAATCAAAGGATCAACGTCATTTCAATAGTGCATGTGTTTCTATATAAGCTCTTTTTCACCGTGGCCATCTGGTTATGCGCAATGAGAGGTGCGCAGTGCGGGACTAGAGAATCACCTTAAGTTTATTCCGCAACGAAAATGTACAATCAACTATAAGGTACGAAGCTATGTGCAAAGATATTAGTTGTATTACACATAATAATCAAAGGAACTAAAGGCGCAGTAATTTCACACAGTCGTTGCAGTTTTGGGATGGTACATAACTCCGAAAAACCTCTTATTATTCATTCAAAATATTTCCCCAATTCTGATTGGCTAAAAGCACACGCATAATTCACCATAACCACTAACTGATGACCAAATTTGGAAGAGTTTTGTGTTTAACGAGGAAATGACGTCAAAAATGCAGCTCGCTACGGGTTAAGGCACCGTTCACCGAGAAGACGTGGGGACGAGGTTGAGTTGTTTTTGTTGTGAAAACTAAAATGGCGGACACTTCACTCGTTTCAAGAGGAAGAACTACAGCTGGAACTAGATGAAATAATGGCTAAAAACATAGCAAAAACAGCAAGACAACTCGGAGGGGACATCTGCTATTTGGAGAATATTTGCGGAGCTGGAAAAAACCTAAACGTACACTATCGAAGATAAACTTAACATCGATGCAGGTAAGCACGTTTTAGCTGTGTTCTTAACTAGGAATTATTTTGAATGAATAATAAAGCAATAAATGAATTCGGCTTTCGTAGGATATGAAGAATTAAGCAGATCGAGGAGGGTGTTATCCACCGAGGCTGAAGGGCGAGGTGGATAACACCCTCCGAGATCAGCTTAATTCTTCATATCCTAAAAAAGCCGAATTCATTAATTGCTAATTATTTCATTGGTTCTTCACATCACTCAGCTCCATTGTTTTAGGGATAGTCACTGTTATATTTCTATGTCTATTGTCTTCACAGCCAATCCTACGAGGCCTTGCCGGTAAAGAGCTGCGTTCTGCCCTGTAGTTTTAGCTTTCCGTTGCCACAGCAATGCAGAGTTAAGGTTAAAACAAGATTTACATGGTAAACAGGTTGCTATCACTGACTGAAATGATATTATGTCTTGATAAACTAGGACAAATGAATTTCATTGAATTTTCATTAATTTTAACTAACTGTGGTTTTTATGCAAACAGACGTAATTCCAGCTGTATCTGTATCTGAAAATGCTTGTATTGGTGACTACTATCAGTGTGCCAGATTTCATGCTTGTATCTAAAAGTGCACAATTCACCAGAAATTTCAAGCTATGCCACCGGACTAACCAGAGTTCAATGACATCAACTGACGTGATACAACTCACTTTGACTCTGAAGATGACTACCGCAGAGGTTGTTGAAATGTCAGTCACTGTCAACAACAACAGAGTCCTATTCAAGACTACGTTCACCTGGACGATCATACTCAACCTACTTATGAAATGACTCCTGGTTTCAAACCTTTCACAGAATATAACTTATTCTTACATGTCTACAATGTCTTTTCTCTGCTACTCTCAGATAGATATACATGGATGTGTATAAATGGTCTATAATAATCAAGCTCTCTTCCCTGAATTTTATCAGTTGTATAACAGTCATGAATTGTTATTTACCTCATATTTTACCTCCCTTTGGTTTCGAAGATCTGCTTTATTTCCTGCAAGAGCCACGAGACCAGTTCTACAGATCCTCTGGTACTCTGATACAAGATGTCGTGCTTCATTGAAAGAACTCAAGTCTGTTATGTCATAAACAATAACCGCAGCCCTTGGAAACACAGTGGGCTTCCCGCTGTCGGCCCGGTCAAAACGGTCACGAAGGATTATCCCTGTAATAAAGTATTTACAGAAAAAAGTTGTAAAGTAGTGATAATCGAATAGCACTGAAAAACAAAAGAACACCAAGCACCTTTGCGTTCTTTGCCATCTTTGCTGAACACTCCTTCGATGTACTGATTGACCAAACATGACTTTCCTACTCCACTGGCACCTTTTCAATGTTCAAAAAAATGCAGAAAAAAGATGACTTAATGGGCCAATTTCGATATAATATATAGATTAAACCAGGACTAAAAGCGGAGCTCTCGTTAATATACTTATGGTTTACGCAAAGTAAAAAAAATCGTGTAATGCTAAACGGTGACAGCAACACGAACATAAAAAACAGGTCTAATTAGCCAAAAAAAAAAAAAAAAAACAACTTTGCACGTGCAGCACACTTTTTTGTATATTTCTTAGCCGTTGTTTTGCACGACTACAAGGTGAAACTTCCTAGTTACAAGTTTATGGAGCAAATGTGTATGTGTTCCTGTTTACTTTTTTCTGTCTTTCTTTCCCCTTTTTTCAACCGCCGCTCATTTTCCCTTTGCTGGCCGCTAGCATTTCTCATTTTCTAACCGCCACTATAAAGTTTTGCATGTTTTTTCTTCTAACGAAATTTGTCTCCTTTGTAGGCATTAAAATTTAGTCGGAAAAAAGACTCAGCTTTGATAGCTGTCAAATCATCTTCATATGGATGGCGTATATAACTGACAGGCCATTGTCATTTTCCATGTCTTAGTATAGTGCTGATAGTAAATGTGACATTTGAAATTGTCTTACAAGTAGGGGATGGACAGACATACGGTCACGTGATCACCAAAATTTCTCGTATCTTTAGGTTACCATTTTGTCTTACCCATGGTGCTCCGCTTCACTAATATATAGATTTAGCCAGGGCTAAAAGCAAAGCCCTCATTAATAGACTTGTAATTAAAATCAAACAATAAACTTGTATTCCACAAATTAGTTAACTTTAGAGCATATTCATGTGACTTTTGAGGGAAAGGCTAAGTGATTTTACAGAAAGATAATTTGCAAACAGTCCAAGAGTGAACCAAATCTTACATCGAGCTGATAGCCTTATATCTACACCCAAAAAATAGCAATCATCTTTGATTACATTTAAGAGCCATAATGGCTCTTGATCACAGTAGATTAGGCCTGGAAACAAATTCTTGGAAAACAAATCTGGCAGAATTTGCGTTCGACAAGTTTGCTCTACAAAATCTTGCTAACAAATTTGGGGGCGTGTAAACCAACCTTTTATACCTTTTATACATCACATCTGAGGTGAAACAGTACTATGAGGCGCTGTTTTTATCATACAGTCCTCGGAAAGAATGCAGTATTTCACAATTTTGAAATACAAATTGCCTTCATTTAATATGCATGACGATCGAAGCATCCGTGGGCTTTTAGCGAAACCGCTTAAAAAAATTTCCAAAATCACCTTTACGGCCACCCAGTTGCGAGCCGCAGAGTGTTTGAATGAACTTTAATAGAGTTCAGTTTCAACAGAATTAAGAATTTATCATGTATATCTTTTATCTAGTGGTTTTATAACGATGTGTAATCTTCAAAAGCGTCTGATACGCGCGGCATTTTGAGTACTCCTGCAAGCGATGTTCATGACTGAAAACAAACAATTGTATCTGACGACCTAAAGAACAATTTAGCTGTTAATCAACTCCCCTAGGAATCCCATGTGCACCTACAATCAGGGACAAAAGTAGTTGACAGAGTTGTTTAAAACGGGTGCTTTTAACAAACATTTAATTCATTTATTATTTCATTTCTTTTAAACGCCGTAAATCCCCCGACCCCCTGAATCAATGTTGTCTGAAGTAAAAAAAAGACTTGAGGGTCCAAAATTCAACATTGATTTTGGGGGCAAGGGGTTGGGGTAGACAGGGGAAGGGGTTAAGTATATCCACTATGCAAAAAGGGGCCATTTTACGGAAGTGTGTCAACACTTTTGTCCCTCATTGTCTGAATGTAAAATTGTGCTACTGCACACAAGTTGAGCCGTGTATAACACTGATTTTAACTGAAATTAAAGGAATCAATGACATGATTATGTTATTGGTGGTGGGGGGTGACATAGACTTATTCACGACCGAATTATAGGGCCAATTGGAATTACGCGATGAGGTAATAAAAGGGCTGCGATATCCAGAATTAACGTCGATATGGTTTACAAGCTAAAAACTGACGCTGAAACTCGCGCCTATGTACAACTTTTGATTAATTTCAAGGGGGTGCGTACTGAAAATATTTTTAATAAAGTGGATATTCTTCGTTCTTCACTTTATCCTATTGTTAAGGCCCAAACAATCACGGATAGGGTAAGGATTGACACGTAGTGGGGACAGTCACTGGCCGGCCACGGAAATATGGAGCGTTAGTGAGGAGCGGCCGTCACTGCGTTCAATATCGAAACTACGGAAAAGTGAAGGTAAATTCATGGCCAATTCAATAAAAACTAAGGACAGCGTAGCAAACATTGCAAGTGTACACGAAAACAATTACTTTCAATCCCACCTCGTGACACCCTGTGTGACATGATGACGCAACGCAAATAGCGTGACATAAGCGCATATGTCTGTGTATTTCGACTGCATTTCTCAAGCGAAACCCTGTGTTTTTGTGTATTGTCGGCAGAGAAAATGAAAAGAGAGCTTTGAAACGTGAACTGGTATTTAACTCTCAAAGAAAACGACAGCTCAAACTGAGGAAAAAACTGCTTCCTTCGTGTTACAACGGTTAACCACGTTTCGGCAAACGGAAAGTAACATTAGTCTGTTATGTCACCTCTTAATGTCGATATGTACTCTCGTGGTTAACCGTTGAAACTCCTTATTTGCACCACATCGCTGGAATTTTTCTAGCCAACAATACGTATTGCGAAGCACTTTCCACATAGCGGAATCTTCTTTTTGCCTTTTGTGAGGAATTAGCGCATAAAAAGGAAAATTTCCCAGCGCACAGCCGTCATCGATCACGTGTTATTCCGCTTTGCTTGTCATCAGGTGAACTTCTGGGCCAAAGTAATTGCTGTTTTGGCGATGATACAAACTGGTGTGTCTATTTTGAAAACAATTTCTTTGGCATTGTGTGATTTACGAGCTGGGAAATGAAATAGTTGTCCGTCCAACATCAATAGACAATCATGCCACTGAATAAATGGCAGGCGGTCATGTAAAATCATTACAAAAGTACATTCCTAACCTCGACGCCTACCTACGCTAAAGGTTTGGATCAGTTAGGTTAGAAAAGATCTCAAAAAAATTTAAAAACACATCTATATGTAGGGCACAGCACAAACGGCTGGCCCATCATTTATAAGGTTCATAACCTGTATATTGTTCACGTCTTTTCACTAATGGCAAAGGTCAATGTCAAAAATATTGCATGTCCCCTCTGTTACTCTGCAGTACTTCATTCGCTTAAGTTAACCATTTACCAGAACAATTTTCATTGTACCTTAATGTTGCCATCCTTTTTCCACTATTGATAATACTTGTGAAAACATTACATCCGCAGCAACGGCATTGATCACAACACAAATCATTTCGTCTCGACCCGACAGGGTACCAGGAACGCGCGCGGGGGTACAAGATTAAGTAATGACACACGCTTCGTACATTTTACTCTACGCATACTACAAATCAGGACGAAACTCTATAAATTGATGTTTAAAAACAAACAATTTGGCCCATAGAGTAACGTCATCGCACAAAAATTCAGAGCGTCAAAAATCTAGCCGGAAAACACAGATACATATTTCAGACATGTAAAATTGTGCTACTGCACACAAGTTGAGCCGTGTATAACACTGATTTTAACTGAAATTAAAGGAATCAATGACATGATTATGTTATTGGTGGTGGGGGGTGACATAGACTTATTCACGACCGAATTATAGGGCCAATTGGAATTACGCGATGAGGTAATAAAAGGGCTGCGATATCCAGAATTAACGTCGATATGGTTTACAAGCTAAAACTGACGCTGAAACTCGCGCCTATGTACAACTTTTGATTAATTTCAGGGGGTGCGTACTGAAAATATTTTTAATAAAGTGGATATTCTTCGTTCTTCACTTTATCCTATTGTTAAGGCCCAAACAATCACGGATAGGGTAAGGATTGACACGTAGTGGGGACAGTCACTGGCCGGCCACGGAAATATGGAGCGTTAGTGAGGAGCGGCCGTCACTGCGTTCAATATCGAAACTACGGAAAAGTGAAGGTAAATTCATGGCCAATTCAATAAAAACTAAGGACAGCGTAGCAAACATTGCAAGTGTACACGAAAACAATTACTTTCAATCCCACCTCGTGACACCCTGTGTGACATGATGACGCAACGCAAATAGCGTGACATAAGCGCATATGTCTGTGTATTTCGACTGCATTTCTCAAGCGAAACCCTGTGTTTTTGTGTATTGTCGGCAGAGAAAATGAAAAGAGAGCTTTGAAACGTGAACTGGTATTTAACTCTCAAAAAAACGACAGCTCAAACTGAGGAAAAAAAAACTGCTTCCTTCGTGTTACAACGGTTAACCACGTTTCGGCAAACGGAAAGTAACATTAGTCTGTTATGTCACCTCTTAATGTCGATATGTACTCTCGTGGTTAACCGTTGAAACTCCTTATTTGCACCACATCGCTGGAATTTTTCTAGCCAACAATACGTATTGCGAAGCACTTTCCACATAGCGGAATCTTCTTTTTGCCTTTTGTGAGGAATTAGCGCATAAAAAAGGAAAATTTCCCAGCGCACAGCCGTCATCGATCACGTGTTATTCCGCTTTGCTTGTCATCAGGTGAACTTCTGGGCCAAAGTAATTGCTGTTTTGGCGATGATACAAACTGGTGTGTCTATTTTGAAAACAATTTCTTTGGCATTGTGTGATTTACGAGCTGGGAAATGAAATAGTTGTCCGTCCAACATCAATAGACAATCATGCCACTGAATAAATGGCAGGCGGTCATGTAAAATCATTACAAAAGTACATTCCTAACCTCGACGCCTACCTACGCTAAAGGTTTGGATCAGTTAGGTTAGAAAAGATCTCAAAAAAATTTAAAAACACATCTATATGTAGGGCACAGCACAAACGGCTGGCCCATCATTTATAAGGTTCATAACCTGTATATTGTTCACGTCTTTTCACTAATGGCAAAGGTCAATGTCAAAAATATTGCATGTCCCCCTCTGTTACTCTGCAGTACTTCATTCGCTTAAGTTAACCATTTACCAGAACAATTTTCATTGTACCTTAATGTTGCCATCCTTTTTCCACTATTGATAATACTTGTGAAAACATTACATCCGCAGCAACGGCATTGATCACAACACAAATCATTTCGTCTCGACCCGACAGGGTACCAGGAACGCGCGCGGGGGTACAAGATTAAGTAATGACACACGCTTCGTACATTTTACTCTACGCATACTACAAATCAGGACGAAACTCTATAAATTGATGTTTAAAAACAAACAATTTGGCCCATAGAGTAACGTCATCGCACAAAAATTCAGAGCGTCAAAAATCTAGCCGGAAAACACAGATACATATTTCAGACATGTAAAATTGTGCTACTGCACACAAGTTGAGCCGTGTATAACACTGATTTTAACTGAAATTAAAGGAATCAATGACATGATTATGTTATTGGTGGTGGGGGGTGACATAGACTTATTCACGACCGAATTATAGGGCCAATTGGAATTACGCGATGAGGTAATAAAAGGGCTGCGATATCCAGAATTAACGTCGATATGGTTTACAAGCTAAAAACTGACGCTGAAACTCGCGCCTATGTACAACTTTTGATTAATTTCAAGGGGGTGCGTACTGAAAATATTTTTAATAAAGTGGATATTCTTCGTTCTTCACTTTATCCTATTGTTAAGGCCCAAACAATCACGGATAGGGTAAGGATTGACACGTAGTGGGGACAGTCACTGGCCGGCCACGGAAATATGGAGCGTTAGTGAGGAGCGGCCGTCACTGCGTTCAATATCGAAACTACGGAAAAGTGAAGGTAAATTCATGGCCAATTCAATAAAAAACTAAGGACAGCGTAGCAAACATTGCAAGTGTACACGAAAACAATTACTTTCAATCCCACCTCGTGACACCCTGTGTGACATGATGACGCAACGCAAATAGCGTGACATAAGCGCATATGTCTGTGTATTTCGACTGCATTTCTCAAGCGAAACCCTGTGTTTTTGTGTATTGTCGGCAGAGAAAATGAAAAGAGAGCTTTGAAACGTGAACTGGTATTTAACTCTCAAAGAAAACGACAGCTCAAACTGAGGAAAAAAACTGCTTCCTTCGTGTTACAACGGTTAACCACGTTTCGGCAAACGGAAAGTAACATTAGTCTGTTATGTCACCTCTTAATGTCGATATGTACTCTCGTGGTTAACCGTTGAAACTCCTTATTTGCACCACATCGCTGGAATTTTTCTAGCCAACAATACGTATTGCGAAGCACTTTCCACATAGCGGAATCTTCTTTTGCCTTTTGTGAGGAATTAGCGCATAAAAAAGGAAAATTTCCCAGCGCACAGCCGTCATCGATCACGTGTTATTCCGCTTTGCTTGTCATCAGGTGAACTTCTGGGCCAAAGTAATTGCTGTTTTGGCGATGATACAAACTGGTGTGTCTATTTTGAAAACAATTTCTTTGGCATTGTGTGATTTACGAGCTGGGAAATGAAATAGTTGTCCGTCCAACATCAATAGACAATCATGCCACTGAATAAATGGCAGGCGGTCATGTAAAATCATTACAAAAGTACATTCCTAACCTCGACGCCTACCTACGCTAAAGGTTTGGATCAGTTAGGTTAGAAAAGATCTCAAAAAATTTAAAAACACATCTATATGTAGGGCACAGCACAAACGGCTGGCCCATCATTTATAAGGTTCATAACCTGTATATTGTTCACGTCTTTTCACTAATGGCAAAGGTCAATGTCAAAAATATTGCATGTCCCTCTGTTACTCTGCAGTACTTCATTCGCTTAAGTTAACCATTTACCAGAACAATTTTCATTGTACCTTAATGTTGCCATCCTTTTTCCACTATTGATAATACTTGTGAAAACATTACATCCGCAGCAACGGCATTGATCACAACACAAATCATTTCGTCTCGACCCGACAGGGTACCAGGAACGCGCGCGGGGGTACAAGATTAAGTAATGACACACGCTTCGTACATTTTACTCTACGCATACTACAAATCAGGACGAAACTCTATAAATTGATGTTTAAAAACAAACAATTTGGCCCATAGAGTAAGGTCATCGCACAAAAATTCAGAGCGTCAAAAATCTAGCCGGAAAACACAGATACATATTTCAGACATGTAAAATTGTGCTACTGCACACAAGTTGAGCCGTGTATAACACTGATTTTAACTGAAATTAAAGGAATCAATGACATGATTATGTTATTGGTGGTGGGGGGTGACATAGACTTATTCACGACCGAATTATAGGGCCAATTGGAATTACGCGATGAGGTAATAAAAGGGCTGCGATATCCAGAATTAACGTCGATATGGTTTACAAGCTAAAAACTGACGCTGAAACTCGCGCCTATGTACAACTTTTGATTAATTTCAAGGGGGTGCGTACTGAAAATATTTTTAATAAAGTGGATATTCTTCGTTCTTCACTTTATCCTATTGTTAAGGCCCAAACAATCACGGATAGGGTAAGGATTGACACGTAGTGGGGACAGTCACTGGCCGGCCACGGAAATATGGAGCGTTAGTGAGGAGCGGCCGTCACTGCGTTCAATATCGAAACTACGGAAAAGTGAAGGTAAATTCATGGCCAATTCAATAAAAAACTAAGGACAGCGTAGCAAACATTGCAAGTGTACACGAAAACAATTACTTTCAATCCCACCTCGTGACACCCTGTGTGACATGATGACGCAACGCAAATAGCGTGACATAAGCGCATATGTCTGTGTATTTCGACTGCATTTCTCAAGCGAAACCCTGTGTTTTTGTGTATTGTCGGCAGAGAAAATGAAAAGAGAGCTTTGAAACGTGAACTGGTATTTAACTCTCAAAGAAAACGACAGCTCAAACTGAGGAAAAAACTGCTTCCTTCGTGTTACAACGGTTAACCACGTTTCGGCAAACGGAAAGTAACATTAGTCTGTTATGTCACCTCTTAATGTCGATATGTACTCTCGTGGTTAACCGTTGAAACTCCTTATTTGCACCACATCGCTGGAATTTTTCTAGCCAACAATACGTATTGCGAAGCACTTTCCACATAGCGGAATCTTCTTTCGCCTTTTGTGAGGAATTAGCGCATAAAAGTGAATATTAATCTTATTAATATAAATCTAGACATCGGTAGCAGAGAGGCCCTGGTTGGGGGCAGGAAGGGTTCATAGTCCGTATTTTCATATTGAGCAACTTTCATTGTATAATCACAAGACTTTATTAGAACCAATCAAAATAGTCCACGCTAGTAAGTCTCAGGGGATTGCCCAACCTAGCACGTTTCGTATTAGATGTATAGCTATTTGAGTTCATTTGAACCCACGCTTTACTAGCAACAGCAATTATAGCATTTTTTAATAGCTTGTATTTTCGCTTCGATCATGTCACAAGAATCACCTTCGGAGAAACGAGTTTCCAAATGTTCAGGCTGCGGAACCCCTCTTACTGACCACGCATGGGGAATTCCGAGCAAGTACTGCGAAGGCGAGGAGCTCAGTTCTCCGAAACACACAAAATCCGCCACAATCGCTAGTCCGGACGAAGACGAGCAGATCAGAGATCTGGAGAGGGAGCTGGCAGAATTAGACCTTGAAGAAGAACGAAGAGAGAAACAGACTCGAATAGCTTTTCTCCAGAAACGGGTGGCCGACAAACGGGCAAAATTGGCTGCCGGCGACGTGACGACCGGCCGGCCGGAACACGAGTTGCCTCATGGCCCGTCCAACGTGAAAGATCTACGTACACTCCTTCCCAAGGACGCCTTACCAACGCCATTGGATAGTCTCCTCAATATAAATCCCAGCTCGAGCAGTGCTGCAGACCAAACCCAATCTTTATGGAGCATGCAAGGCCAGCTGCAAGGTGATTTCCATACTGTTCCTGCAGGCTCCCAACCGGCCCCGATTCTTTCAAACTCCTGGCTGGAATCACGAGCGTCGGAGATGTTTCTGAGGCCAGCGCAACCCCAAACCGGTGAGAAAGCCTTAAGGATTGTAGACTTTGTTGACAATATTGTCCCTAAAGATGAGGAGCGAACAATAGCAGATGGTGGAAACACCAAATTAGTTGTATCCTATGGGCCTAAAAAGCCCCGTTTAGAACAAATCACCATGTCCCAGTGAGTGATTAGCAATACCAGAATTTTTTATAACTTGTTAGCAAGTAGGAAACTAAACTCGCAAGCCGAGATCCAGAATTATTTAGCATATACTATTAAGGTGATGGAACTTTCCAACCGGTACCATTGGGCCTCGGTCCTTAAGTATGACGATGAATTTCGCCTCTTACAGGCAGCATATCATTATCCGTGGAGTTTTGATTCGAATCACCTCCACACAGTTATTTTAGAGCCCATTTATAAACCCTCCCATGTTCCTAGGTCACCTAACCGCACCGCTAACCCCAGCACTCAGTTCATCCCGGGATTCATAGCCACCACTAACGATGGGCGCACTATCTGTCGTAACTTTAATAGTTCAAGGGGTTGTAGTTTGCAAAATTGTGCATACGAACATGTGTGCAATCGCCGCGCTTCGGGCGGTAAAGCTTGCGGCCTCAACCATCCGGGCTACATCCACTCTACTCAGCAAAGTACTTCGACGCAACAGCAAAATAAACCGGCTCCGCAAAATTGACTACCGCACATTAATTCACCGCTAAACGCAAAAACTTGGCAATGCGAACTCGAGGGCGACGAGGACGAAACTTTTTTGGCAGATGGCATTATTAACGGCTTCCAAATGGCAAATATCAATACGCAATTTACCGATGTCAACATGCGCAACTATAAATCGGCTACTAACCCCGCTATCCGCCCGCTGGTGGAAAAAACCATTCGGGACGAAATTCAGCAAGGCAATTATGTTATTTCTGCTACTAAACCTACGGTGGTTAGCGCTTTAGGAGCTATTCCAAAACCGAATTCCACCGAGGTGCGTCTCATTCATGACTGTTCGCGACCGCATGGCCACGCGGTTAATGATTTTATCAGCACTCGTTCCTTCAAATTTCAAACGTTAGATGACGCGATTAAACTTCTAAAACCCAATTATTTTATGGCCAAAATCGATCTCAAACATGCTTACCGGTCAGTGCCTATTCACCCTGCAAATTATCAGGCGACTGGTTGCAAGTGGCGTTTTTCGGGAGATGACTTCGACACTTATTTTTACGACACTCGTCTTCCATTTGGTGCTAAAAGTTCCCCAGAAATCTTCCATCGCTTGACACAGGCTGTACGGCGTATGATGGCTAAGAGAGGATTTCCGCATGTCATCGTGTACCTTGACGATTTTCTTGTTATCGGTGCCACGCAGGCGGAATGCGCTCGCGCGTACGAAGTGTTACTACAGTTGCTCACGGATTTGGGTTTCACCATCAGCCAGCACAAACTCGTGCCGCCAACACGCCAGCTAACGTTTCTAGGCGTCGAACTCGACACAGTTGCTTGCACTATGACGCTCCCACAAGAAAAACTCCGTGAATGTCAAGCTCTTGTATCTAGCTTCATGCATAAACGCCGCGCTACCAAAAACCAACTGCAGCGGCTGGCGGGCAAACTTAATTGGGCGTGCAGAGTCGTTTACGGCGGACGCACTTTTCTCCGCAGAGTGCTTACTACCATGAATTCCCTTTCACCAGGGGCTAAGCACCGTTTAGGACCTTCCTTTTACTGCGACATTTCCCGGTGGGAAAAATTTCTGCGCGTATTCAACGGAAAGCAGTTTTTCTTAGAGGACCGACCCACAGTCGATGTTATGACTGATTCGTGCTCTCTCGCGGCGGGAGGCTATTTTCGGGGTGATTGGTTCTATTTTCACTTTTCCCTCGACAACCCAGCATGATCCCAGCTACATATTAACCACAAAGAAACCCTAGCTATTGTTCTAGCTGCCAAGCGCTGGGGACACGTGTGGGCAAATCATCGCGTCACTATTTATAGTGACAATCAGGCCGCCGTCCAGATTATCAACAAGGGCACCACAGGCAACGAAGTGATCATGCAGGAGTTACGTGAACTCTTCTGGCTTTCTGCTATGTACAATTTTCACATTACCGCTATTTATCTCGAAGGGTTTCGTAACACCACTGCGGACGCTATATCTCGGCTTCACGAGCGGGGTCACCTCCTCGTTTTTTATTCCTTCCTGCAAGCGCGTTTTGCGCCCGGGGTTGTTGACAACACGGTCTTGACGGATCATATGTCCCCTTACAGCCGCTCTCTTATATTTTTTAGGTGCACGCGACCCTCGGTTGGCTTTTCAATTGCAACAGGAAGTTTCTAAGTATCGTGCTCAGCGCTTTGCAGAATCAACGAAAGCGACTTACCAGACCCATCGCGACACCTATCTGCGTTTCTGCCACTATATGGGTTACAGCCCGGTCCCCGTTCAGCCTACACATCTGCTGCATTACGCGGCCTTCTTGGCCAGAAGTTTAAAAGCTGCCACAGTTCGAAGCTACCTAAACATCATTGGCATCCTCCACAAGGAATTTGGCCTGCCTAACCCGCTGCTTGACAACTGGCCACTGAGGACCCTGCTCACCGGCATTAATAGACAAAAAGGATTAACAGTAAATCAAAAACAACCAATTACGCCCGCTATGCTTTCTCAGCTCCATGATCGACTTAATTTGGCAAATAGCACCGACGCTTCTTTCTGGGCCACCTGTCTGGTGGCTTTCTATGGTATGTTCCGCAAATCGCACCTTTTACCTATGGCCCCTCATTTATTTGACCCGCGTAAACAACTGACTAAGGCAGATTCAAAATATTCCCCTGGGGTACCCTGATCACTATTCGTTGGAGTAAGACTATCCAATTTCGTGAACGGATAGTGGAAATCCCACTGCCTTGCATCCCTCGCTCTAAGCTATGTCCGACGGCCGCTGTCATTAATGCTTTTCGTTTTACAGCTACTGTCTCCACAACCGATTCGCAGGCATTTAACTGGTTAGACGAGCGCCAGGCCGCTAAGGTTTTCACGTATAATTCTTTTGTTTTGGTACTGCGCCGTCATCTTGCGTCGCTCGGTTTTGATCCAAAGCTTTACGCGGGGCATTCTTTTCGCAGAGGAGCTGCTTCTTTCGCCTATCACTCAGGGGTACCCATTGAACTAATTAAAGCTCTCGGCGATTGGCGCTCTGACACCATTTTAATCTATTTAACCATGCCTTTAACCGTTCGCCTTCACTCAGCTAACATGCTTTGTAAAGCCATCTTCCGTCATAATCCACACCACTCTCACGCTCACTAACACCTCACGCCTATCTCATCTCTGGGTTTGGGCTGTAGTATCCTCTTTCTTATCGTTTACGTTGAATTGTTAATAGTCTAGGGGTTTATTGCACTGTGGAATGTAAATAAACACTGCCTGGTCCCAATCACTTGTCTACTATCTGTCTGATGTTTAGGTGAATATTAATCCTATTAATATAAATCTAGACATCGGTAGCAGAGAGGCCCTGGTTGGGGGCAGGAAGGGTTCATAGTCCGTATTTTCATATTGAGCAACTTTCATTGTATAATCACAAGACTTTATTAGAACCAATCAAAATAGTCCACGCTAGTAAGTCTCAGGGAATTGCCCAACCTAGCACGTTTCGTATTAGATGTATAGCTAATCGAGTTCATTTGAACCTACGCTTTACTAGCAACAGCAATTATAGCATTTTTAAATAGCTTGTATTTTCGCTTCCCCCCCCAGCCACACCTAGGGCAGTTTGATTGTTCGTTGTTTTGTTTTTGTTTCTTCATTTTGTAATTTTTCGGTTGACTTCATTGTATGGCTGTAGTATCCTCTTTCTTATCGTTTACGTTGAATTGTTAATAGTCTAGTGGTTTATTGCACTGTGGAATGTAAATAAACACTGCCTGGTCCCAATCACTTGTCTACTATCTGTGTGATGTTTAGAAGGAAAATTTCCCAGCGCACAGCCGTCATCGATCACGTGTTATTCCGCTTTGCTTGTCATCAGGTGAACTTCTGGGCCAAAGTAATTGCTGTTTTGGCGATGATACAAACTGGTGTGTCTATTTTGAAAACAATTTCTTTGGCATTGTGTGATTTACGAGCTGGGAAATGAAATAGTTGTCCGTCCAACATCAATAGACAATCATGCCACTGAATAAATGGCAGGCGGTCATGTAAAATCAATACAAAAGTACATTCCTAACCTCGACGCCTACCTACGCTAAAGGTTTGGATCAGTTAGGTTAGAAAAGGTCTCAAAAATTTTAAAAAACACATCTATATGTAGGGCACAGCACAAACGGCTGGCCCATCATTTATAAGGTTCATAACCTGTATATTGTTCACGTCTTTTCACTAATGGCAAAGGTCAATGTCAAAAATATTGCATGTCCCTCTGTTACTCTGCAGTACTTCATTCGCTTAAGTTAACCATTTACCAGAACAATTTTCATTGTACCTTAATGTTGCCATCCTTTTTCCACTATTGATAATACTTGTGAAAACATTACATCCGCAGCAACGGCATTGATCACAACACAAATCATTTCGTCTCGACCCGACAGGGTACCAGGAACGCGCGCGGGGGTACAAGATTAAGTAATGACACACGCTTCATACATTTTACTCTACGCATACTACAAATCAGGACGAAACTCTATAAATTGATGTTTAAAAACAAACAATTTGGCCCATAGAGTAACGTCATCGCACAAAAATTCAGAGCGTCAAAAATCTAGCCGGAAAACACAGATACATATTTCAGACATGTAAAATTGTGCTACTGCACACAAGTTGAGCCGTGTATAACACTGATTTTAACTAAAATTAAAGGAATCAATGACATGATTATGTTATTGGTGGTGGGGGGTGACATAGACTTATTCACGACCGAATTATAGGGCCAATTGGAATTACGCGATGAGGTAATAAAAGGGCTGCGATATCCAGAATTAACGTCGATATGGTTTACAAGCTAAAAACTGACGCTGAAACTCGCGCCTATGTACAACTTTTGATTAATTTCAAGGGGGTGCGTACTGAAAATATTTTTAATAAAGTGGATATTCCTCGTTCTTCACTTTATCCTATTGTTAAGGCCCAAACAATCACGGATAGGGTAAGGATTGACACGTAGTGGGGACAGTCACTGGCCGGCCACGGAAATATGGAGCGTTAGTGAGGAGCGGCCGTCACTGCGTTCAATATCGAAACTACGGAAAAGTGAAGGTAAATTCATGGCCAATTCAATAAAAAACTAAGGACAGCGTAGCAAACATTGCAAGTGTACACGAAAACAATTACTTTCAATCCCACCTCGTGACACCCTGTGTGACATGATGACGCAACGCAAATAGCGTGACATAAGCGCATATGTCTGTGTATTTCGACTGCATTTCTCAAGCGAAACCCTGTGTTTTTGTGTATTGTCGGCAGAGAAAATGAAAAGAGAGCTTTGAAACGTGAACTGGTATTTAACTCTCAAAGAAAACGACAGCTCAAACTGAGGAAAAAACTGCTTCCTTCGTGTTACAACGGTTAACCACGTTTCGGCAAACGGAAAGTAACATTAGTCTGTTATGTCACCTCTTAATGTCGATATGTACTCTCGTGGTTAACCGTTGAAACTCCTTATTTGCACCACATCGCTGGAATTTTTCTAGCCAACAATACGTATTGCGAAGCACTTTCCACATAGCGGAATCTTCTTTTGCCTTTTGTGAGGAATTAGCGCATAAAAAAGGAAAATTTCCCAGCGCACAGCCGTCATCGATCACGTGTTATTCCGCTTTGCTTGTCATCAGGTGAACTTCTGGGCCAAAGTAATTGCTGTTTTGGCGATGATACAAACTGGTGTGTCTATTTTGAAAACAATTTCTTTGGCATTGTGTGATTTACGAGCTGGGAAATGAAATAGTTGTCCGTCCAACATCAATAGACAATCATGCCACTGAATAAATGGCAGGCGGTCATGTAAAATCATTACAAAAGTACATTCCTAACCTCGACGCCTACCTACGCTAAAGGTTTGGATCAGTTAGGTTAGAAAAGGTCTCAAAAAAATTTAAAAACACATCTATATGTAGGGCACAGCACAAACGGCTGGCCCATCATTTATAAGGTTCATAACCTGTATATTGTTCACGTCTTTTCACTAATGGCAAAGGTCAATGTCAAAAATATTGCATGTCCCCTCTGTTACTCTGCAGTACTTCATTCGCTTAAGTTAACCATTTACCAGAACAATTTTCATTGTACCTTAATGTTGCCATCCTTTTTCCACTATTGATAATACTTGTGAAAACATTACATCCGCAGCAACGGCATTGATCACAACACAAATCATTTCGTCTCGACCCGACAGGGTACCAGGAACGCGCGCGGGGGTACAAGATTAAGTAATGACACACGCTTCGTACATTTTACTCTACGCATACTACAAATCAGGACGAAACTCTATAAATTGATGTTTAAAAACAAACAATTTGGCCCATAGAGTAACGTCATCGCACAAAAATTCAGAGCGTCAAAAATCTAGCCGGAAAACACAGATACATATTTCAGACAATCAGGACAAAAGTAGTTGACACAGTTGTTTAAAACGGGTGCTTTTAACAAACATTTAATTCATTTATTATTTCATTCCTTTTAAACGCCGTAAATCCCCCGACCCCCTGAATCAGTGTTGTCTGAAGTAAAAAAAAGACTTGAGGGTCCAAAATTCAACATTGATTTTGGGGGCAAGGGGTTGGGGTAGACAGGGGAAGGGGTTAAGTATATCCACTATGCAAAAAGGGGCCATTTTACGGAAGTGTGTCAACACTTTTGTCCCTCATTGTAGCCCTTATTTGCATTTTTTTGTGTTAACTTAAATCGCCTTCTAGCATTTTCAGTTTAGCTTTTACTTCAACGTTGTTTCTTCAAGAGCACTAAGTAGTAGCCAGTTCCTGTCAGGAGTATCTCTTTTGCAGTCAGACGTTTTGCGCCAAAACAATGTAAGTGCGTTGTCCATTTGTTTGCTGTATTTCATTTTTGCTGTATTTATTTTGTGCTCGCAGTATTTCTGAAGTTTTATTTTCACTTTGCATTTCAGTTTAAACCACAACACATCAAATACGACAAATTACGGTACATCGGACCAAATGTCAGTCGAGTCTTTGGGGTCAATAGTCTACCATCTTACTTATTGCTGTAACCCTCGAGGACTCAAATCGGAATAAAGTTGTGCGTCTATTGTTAGCGCTGATCGGTAAAAGAAGTCGCCGTACGGCAGCTATTGTTGAAAACTGTTTTGTGAGAACACAATGGACGAGAACGAAGACGAGCTTCAGGAATCCGGCGTTCATGTTAGCACTCGCTGTAAGATGCCAAGTAAACGAAGCCCTGCAAGCAGACGAGGAGAACGTTGCGCTTGTAAAGGAGAAATTACCGTGCTTCCTGGCTGCCTTTGAGACATTTAAAGATGCTCATGTCACGTATTAATCGCGCCTTCAGGATGAGGTTAGCTTTGTGAGATGCCAGGAACAATTCAAACTAGTCATTACGAGTAGACGACTTCTGTAAAAGGGTTCAGGATTGGATTGAAAGTACAGAGGAGATTGTAAGGTTAAACTCTCAAATTAAACCTGACAATTCAGCGAGTCAGATAGCCTCTCGTACCGCCTCCAAGTCTTCAACAAGGCGATCACAGCAGTCAAATCGTAGCGGTTCACGGACAGTGGCACTTCATCCATTTCAATTGCAAGAGCAAAGGAAGCTGCTCGCATCACAGAGTTGAAAGCAGAAGCAGCTACATTCAAGAAACGACAATCGTTAGAGGAGCAGAAGTTGCGCCTCCAACAAGAACAGGAACATTTGTCACTAGAAATGGAAATTGCCAAGTCTGAGGCCAAGGAACAAGTCTTAGCTTCAATTATGTAAGCGACCCCACATTCTTGTGTACTGAAACCTACAGGTTTGGTGTCTACAAAGAATGAGGGAAAGTATCAAGTATTGGGGACCGGTTTAGAGACAATGAAAGTCGCGAAAATGATCCATTATCAGTCGTCATACGCCGTTGACACTTAACCTAGAGGCGTCAGAGTGGTAGAGCGTCCATTGACAGCCAGCAAGAAGGAACGTGGCACTGAATCTGACCACTGCGGAGCGTCGTCACCAAGCGAGGAGGCGTTCCATGAAATGCTTGAGTTACATCAGCAACAAAACGCTCTACAGCGGCAGCAGAACCACATCATGGAGATGCTTGCAACGCAGCAGAAGAAAAGCAATCTTCCCCAGCAATGGATTCCGATTTTTGATGCTGCTCCTATTGAGTACAGAGCCTTTGTAAGACCCTTCGAAAACGTGAAGTCCAAAACGTCCAGTAGTAGCGAGAGGGTGTACTACTTCAAGCAGTTCACCTGTGGGGATGTCAAGGAACTTGTTCGATCGTGCCATCACCTCCCACCCGACAAGGGATACAGGGAAGCCCGAAGTCTGATGAAAAAGAAGTTTGGCGACGATTATCGGGTTGTAGCCACCTACAAAAGCAAGGCACTGAACTGGGCTGGGTTGAAAGCAGAGGACGGCACCGCCCTGACGAGATTTTCAATATTTCTCATGAAGTGCAGAAACGCCATGGAAGGAACCAAGTATCTAGCCAAGCTTGAACATTTCGATACCATACAGAGGCTCATCATGAAGTTTCCTTTCAATATGGGAAAAACATGGCGCCGTTTGGTGGACCACATTATGGAAAAAGAGGAACGCTCTGTTACGTTTCGCGACCTTGCCAAGTTCATTGATAATGAGGCAAGAGTAGCCGCCAATCCAGTATTCGGAAAGATTACAAAGGATGCAAAGCCCAAACAAGAACCTAGAAGTGTCCGAACAAGGAGCGGATCTGATGGAAGTAAGAAGAGCTTTGCTGCGCAGGTGAGCGGTGACCAGAATTTACCTCCTGGAAAGCCACCTTCTGGAAGGACCCCCTCAGTTGGGAATGTCTAATGTACTTTCTGCAATTCTGGCCACGCTTTGGAGACCTGTGAGGTACTTAGACATCTCCCATATCAAGAGCGAATTCAGTTCCTGTTGTCAAAACACCTCTGCTTTGGTTGTTTATCTACTGGTCACAATGCCAGAGTCTGCACGGAAAGGAAAATATGTACGGTCGCTAACTGTGGAAGGAAAAATCTTACAATTCTTCACACGAACACTGCTGGTCGAAATCGATCCCATGACACTCCCTCTGCAAGGAATTCGCCCCATGCGAAGCCCACGCACAAGGATTCCACGTAGGTTCGCAACGAAATGGCAAACTTGGCGAGCTCGAAAGTTGGTATGGCTATTGTCCCAATCTAGGTCTGGTCGAGGATGGAGAGAACACCAGTGATCACCTATGCATTCCTGGACAACGGTAGTACTTCATCATTTTGCGCAGAGTCCTTAATGAGGCAACTGGGTGTCAGCGGCTCGAGAGATCAGATCTCCTTCACAACTTTGGAAAAGAAAGACAGTATTATTGATTGCTTCGTAGTGAAAGGTTTAACCATCTCCGATCTCGGCGAGAATGTCTTTATTGAGCTGCCAGCAATGTATACCAGACCAGAAATACCTGTTTCAAAAGAGGATATACCCACCCAGAGCGATGTCAACCGATGGCCACACTTGAGTGCAGTTTACCTACCCGAAGTTAACGCTGTAATCGGTCTTCTCATAGCTTGTGACGTCTCCACAGTCTTCGATCCTTTAGAAGGGAAACACAGTAAAGACGGTGGTCCTTATGCCCCACGTACGAGTATCGTTTGGGTAGTTAACGGCCCCTTAGGACATCATCGCAAAAGCCAGTGCGCCACAAGTTTCTTTGTTAGGCTGATCCTGAATTGCAGTGTATGGTGAAGGATTTCTACGACAGTGGTTACAACGAATCCAGCGCTGATGATAGACCTGAAATGTCCCAGGAAGAGCTCCGATTCTTACCTGAACTGGAGAGTACAGTGGTCTTGAAGGACAGCGACTAAGAAATAGCGTTGTCTTTGAAGGATCATAATGTGCCAGTGTCGAACAATAGACTGCAAGCGGAACAGCGCGTTCACTGGTTGAAGAAGAAGCTTCAGCATAAAAAGAACTTGTATGAAGACTACAAGAGATTCATGGCTGAAATTATTGAAAAGGGGTTTATGCGCGTAAGGTGCCAGCAGATCTCCAGGAAACCAATTTGAAATGGTATATACCTCATCATGGGATTTATCATCCGCACAAACCCGGAAGGATTCGTGTGGTGTTTGACTGTTCGACGAAATACCAGGGCAAGTTGCTCAATGATCTGCTGCTTAGTGGCCCAGATTTAACAAACACTCTGTTTGGAGTTTTCATGAGATTCGGACAGAAGAGAGTCGCTCTTATGGTGGTTATAGAAGCATTGTTTTACCAAGTTAGAGTAGCTGATGATGATTGCTCTTAGCTTCGTTTTCTCTGGTGGCCTGATGGTAATCTGCAAAGTGAGCTGGAAGAATACCAGATGGTGGTACACTTATTTGGAGCCGCAACTTCTCCCTCCTGTTCCAATTTTGCGTTGCGCAAGACAGCTGAAGACAACAGCGATCACTTCCCGGAAGAAGTCGTGAGCACAGTTACGAAGAATTTTTACGTAGATGATTGTCTGAAGTCCTTACCATCAGCTGAGGAAGCTTCACATCATGCTAGTGACCTGCGTTGTCTGCTTTCAAGAGGCGGGTTTAGGCTGACAAAGTGGATTAGCAATGATCGCAGAGTTCTGAAAACTATACCTGAGGATCAGGGCGCCAAAGATGTGAAAGCTCTCGACCTCAGGAAAGACGACCTTCCAGTTGAGAGGGCTCTTGGTGTTAAATGGTGCGTTGAAACAGACACCTTTGCTTTCAAAATGGATTTCAAGCTCAAGCCACCCACGCGGCAAGGCATTCTTTCAGTCGTCAGCTCCGTTTACGATTCCTTTGGACTTGCAGCCCCGTTCGTGTTGCCAACTAAACAGTTGTTTCAGGATTTATGTTGAATGAAGTTACAACGGGATGACCCTGTTCCCTCGGAACAAAAGGTTCGTTGGGAGAAATGGTTCGCGGATCTCCCGAAGCTATCTCAGTTATCAGTAAGCTGCTGCATCAGGCCAATTTGTTTCAACGTCATCTCGTCGAGCCAGCTCCACCATTTCTCGGACGCTTCTGAGGTCGGATTTTGATCCGCTTCCTATCTTCGTCTTGTCAACAACCAACGCGACATTCATTGCTCCTTCCTATGCATGAAGTCACGAGTAGCACCTTTGAAAACAATTACGACCCGTTGCCTCGAGTTATCTGCTGCAACAATCTCCATCAAGCAAGACAAGATCTTAAGGAGGGAATTAGAGGTACTGAGCGAAGCCCAGTCTACCTTCTGGACAGATAGCACCATAGTGCTACGTTCAAGAATGAGACAAGCCGTTACCAAACCTTCATAGCCAACCGTATCGCAGTGATTTGCAATGGCTCTGAGCCCGATCAATGGAGACATGTTCGTGGCGACATGAACCCTGCTGACGACGCCTCCCGAGGATTAACAGCAGACAACTTCCTTTGCCAAAGTAGCTGGTTAATGGGGACGGAATTCCTTTGGAAACCCGACCACGAATGGCCAGTGCAGACAGAAGTGTTTAGCAGCATTTCGGACGACGACCCTGAGGTCAAACCAGGGGTTAAGGTGTGCATGTCATTGGACAAGCAGAATAGTTCCCTGTCAGACTACTTCCTGAAATGTTCTTCCTGGGCTCGCTTGAAGAAAGTCGTCGCCTGGCTCTAATGCGATACTGAGAAAACCTTTTAAACGCGAGCAAGAAAAAGTCAAAGCATGATGCTCCAAAGTCCATCACCCTTAGAGAGCTTGAGAGAGCCGAGAAAGAAATTCTAAGGCATGTGCAAGGAAGAGCTTTCCCCAAAGAAGTTAACTACCCCATAAAGCCTGTTGAGAAAAGTAGCCGCCTTTACATGCTTGATCCACACGTCATCGATGGGCTTTTATGCGTAGGCGGTCGTTATATGATATGATATCAAATCATATGATATGATATGATATCAAATCATCCAGCTTGATTATGTTCAATTTTCTAAATATAGGACTCGAGTGTTAATGAAAACTTGTAAACGTCATAAGGCGAATAGCTCTTTTCTGTAAAATAAAGAGAGGTTGAAGAGTTGTTGAATAAGTGTTGCCCCACGCAATTATTCCATAAACCAAAAAGGATAAATTAACGCATAGTAGAGGTTACACAGTACATTAATATCAATATAGTAGCGAATCTTGGACAATATTCCAACACTTATCTTTATTTTGGTTAAAATATATTGAATCTGAGATTTCCATGACAAACTTGAGTCAATGGAGACACCAAGATATTTTATACACTTTTACTGATTTAAGCACTTGTTTTGTAAGATTAACTGGAAATCACAGGAGATCTTTTTTTGTGGAGGATGGAAGATAACAAAACTTGATTTTTGTTTATTTAGTGAAAGCTTGTTAGAAGGACGCCACAGACTAACATTGTTCAGTTCAGTATTTATACTTTGTTTTATAAAATAACTAAGATAGTACGCGCGCTCTGATTGGCCGAGAGGAGTGTTTGCATGAGAGTATGTAAACATGGTTGTGGCGTCAAGATGTTTTGCCTTTCACGCGCTAATCACGCGAGCACGAATTTGAAAAAGTTTTCGAGTTCAAAATTCCACAAGTTTACTTTATTTACCCATTCCTTCGTCCGCTGAAACTTGGAAAATCGTTACAAAGAAGGTGTGACAATTTTTCTTCGCTTAAGCTGACATTTTAAGCTAGAAAAATCCGTATTTTGGAAAGCATCTTTTTGCAAAACAAGAACTGATTACGCGTGCAAGACTTCGTGGACAAGACTTTGCGGCTGGTAAGAATTTCTCTTTTAATCAGTGCCATACAAAGAGTTGAAAGCCGTGCCTTTTGATTGAAGGAGACTGTTCAATTAAAGGGAACATGGACACTGATTCATAGAGATTGACATTGATTAATTGACATTCGTTTAGACTCAAGTCAGCTTGCCTAGCCCTTGTACAAATTTGTCAGCGATCGCGGCCCGATTTAGATTAATCGCGCCCCCGATAACAACGCGGTGATCGCGATCGCGGCGCGATATCAGCGATCGCGATGCAATTTAAGTAAATCGCGCTTGCGATGGCGACGCGATGATCGCGATCGCGGCGAAGTGATTGCGATCGCGGTGAAGTTATAGCGATCTAGGCGCAATGATCGTGATCGCCGTGTAATTTTGAAAAATCGTATCTGAGATTCCAGGGTCAAGATTGCGATCCTGGCGATGAAATCGCGATCGTAGCGGCATTGTACTTATCACAGCGTGGTGATCTCGATCGCGGCGAAGTTATAACGATCTCAGCGCGATGATCGTGATCGCAGGAAGAAGATTGCGATCGCGGCACGATTCAGAAAAATAGTATCCGCGATCTCAGAGTCAGAATTGCGATCCTGGCGATGAAATCGCGATCGCAGCGGCATTGTACTTATCGCGTGGTGATCGCGATGACGGCGAAGATAATAGCGATCGTGGCGAAGTTATAGCAATCTCAGGGTAATGATCGTGATCGCAGGCAGATGATTGCGATCGCGAAGACAGACAGCCTTTATTTTAGCACGATGATATTAAAAGCTATGCAGCTTATGGGGTCGTGC
>CALNXK010000331.1:127500-130000 GCA_942486035.1 Porites lobata
GATCTCGCAAGCGCTTAAATAAATGGAAAATTTCACCTTTCTTTCTATGGTTTAACTTTTGAAAAAAGTTCCCGCAAAATAAAGCAAAGTGTATGTATTCTCATGTTTTGAACGTTCACTGTGAAATATGCGCATATTCGCGATTTTGCGAAACAAAAGAGCTAAAAGGAGAAAACAATAGCGCGCTGCATTCATTGTTTAGTTTGCCACCTACAACATATTGATGAGCGTCATCGTGCATTCTTGGCAACCAATGGCTGAAGCGCTTTCATAGAGTCTCTGCATGATTGCGCGTAATATGACAGATCTACGAACTTTGTTGAACTGGAAGTAAATGTCCCGAGAACAATAGGCATTCTGCGCGATGACGTGCGCCTAGCTCTTATTTGCATTTGTTGCTTTTAACTTAAACCGCCTCCTAGTATTTTCAGTTCAACGTATGTTTCAACGTTGTTTCTTCAAGAGCACTAAGTAGAAGTTTCCCGTCAGGAGTATCTCTTTTGCGGTCAGAAGTTTTGCGCCAAAACAATGTAAGTGCGTTGTCCATTTGTTTGCTGTATTTCATTTTTACTGTATTTATTTTGCGCTCGCAGTATTTATGAAGTTTTATTTTCAGTTTAAACCACAACACATCAAATACGACAAATTACGGTACTTCGGACCAAATGTCAGTCGAGTCTTTGGGGTCAACAGTCTACCATCTTACTTATTGCTGTAACTCTCAAGGACTCAAATTGGAATAAAGTTGTGAGTCTATTTTTAGCGCTGATCGGTAAAAGAAGTCGCCTTACGGCAGCTATACAAACGGCACAGCGATTAAAATTGCAAGAGAGACTAGTGACTTTCAATAAAAGAAATATAATTCGGTGAAACATGTGCAGAGAAAACAATTGTCATTCACGAAGACAAGTATTAAGGTGTCTCCAAAAATCCTGAGTCTTCAAGCTTAATTAAAGCTTAAGTTCATGTTTTAAGCCGGCTTCCCGGTGTTTGCTTTTTTCAAAGATGAACTCGAGGCAAGAAAATCGCTCAAAGCTTTCTTTTACAGCCAGAATTATAACTAAATATTCTTTGGAACGTTTTCTCTCTATTTGTGGTGAGAAAATATCTAAAAGTTTTTTAAAGTTCTGTATTTTTAAGCTTATATCAAATCTGATACTCAGTCAGATCATTGTCTCAAATCTTACAAACGTGCATAAACTAAATAGCCGCATAATCTACGCTCGACTTCCTTAAATTACATATAAAAACAAACATCAAATACAATAATTTCTCAGGCTTATCATTCGAGATGCAGCTCCTAGAAGCTATCAAGTAAGGCTAGAATCGCTTCAGACTTTTCAACCCTCCTATGTATCAAGCAAAGTGAAAAACAAAAACGATGCCATCCGAAGTCGGATTTCCGGCTTGACAAGCGACGTATTTCTCAACCAAAAACCCATCAAACAAACTAGCCATGAATACCAGCTAGAAGACTCTTGATAGCAGCTGAATTTCATTTTGTACATCCAGTAGAAAAAGACAGTTAAAAACATCACAAGTTGACACAAAACTCTGTCAGCTTCAGCAGTCAAAGTAAACAAGTTTCAAGATACTGCAAAAATTTTCCACTTGAAGTCACCGGTAAAATTGTGACCAATCAGCATAAAAATGGACGTAGAGCGTGACCGACGCGTGCCATGGTGAGAAAAGTCAAAAGCAACTGTCTTCCCTGCCTGAAATAGCTGGCTGAATTTTCGCGTCCAAGGTCAGTTTGAATTCACAATTTTACAGCGGTGATCATATTGGCGTGAACACCTGAAATATGTCTGGAATGTTTATTGTGATGTAACCAATCACAGACGAGATCATCACACCACAGAAACCACAAGCAACGAACGGTTTCCTATCTGTCACGGAACAAATTATTTTCATTTTGTTTTAACATTCAGTCTTTTTACAACTAAACAATTGCTTTTCCTTCCTATTTGTATACAGTATTTGCTATAATAGCGAAGAATACAGGCTTGAGCGATTTTGAAATAAATTACAAAGCCGATGTGCCGGGCCTACGCACGCGACGGTTTGGCGCGCGAGTTTTCAAACTTTTTGTAACGATCGAAATCGGTAGTTACGCCTGATCGCAAGTTACAATGTTGCAAGGTAAGCCGCTAGAGTTTTCTGATTTCCATCGCTTCGCAGCTAATGCAGTAAGCGTAAACACTTTTTTGTGAAACATCGAAGCAGATCGAAGAACTGCGATCGGAGATAATCATATTTTTTTTCTTTTGCACTCAAAATGTGCTAATTTGGACTTGAAATCTTCCTGGCTAAATCCCCTCATAACTAGCTTCCTATAGCATGTAATCCCCCAGATATTAAATGCGTAAATGCTTTCAGTGAAAAAGCAAAATTATATTTTGGAAGGAATACCGAAAATTGGAATGTTTACGTTGCGCGATGTACCAATCATTCCATTTATATATGTTGAATTTGGTCGGCGGTCTTTCCAGTTTGCGAC
>CALNXK010000331.1:137500-160000 GCA_942486035.1 Porites lobata
TTAAGATTTCTTCCCTCTAGCTCCTGATTTAACACTGCTCTCGCTCCTTCGCTTCTTTGGTAAGTTCGTCAAGTATCAGGCCTTCTTTGGTGGTTGGGGGACAGGAGATTTTGTAGAAAAGAGGGGGGGGCGGGGAGGAAGAAGGGGGAAAGAGAGAGACGAAGGGCGTTTCTCTCCCTTCACTATCTCCTCTTTTCGCTTTCCTCTTTCATTTTCCGACAGAAACACCTGATACTTGGGCTATCCCTGCACTGGAAGCTGTGGTCCTAGGGTTCACACCAGCTTTGAACACCAAGATGCTTCCAGCTATTCTTAAAACTGTCATGTTATAGCTCCTCTTCCCAAAGCCTTCTAGCTGTCTTCCATTCCACAAGGCTCTTCTTCAACTGCGTCCATTTCTTGCCACATTACATCAGTGTTAGACGGTAGCTTTTTTCGCCATCCTTCTGGAAATTTCTTCCCACACACGTTTATGTTTAAAATTCACATAAAAAACCGTGCGTTCAGCACAAAGAAATGAGTAGTTAGACACTGTCGTCTGTCCACTGCAACTAACGTCTCGTTAGCTTTCTTCGGAACTGAACACCAGATTATTTTGGTCCATGTTTAGGGTCTCATGCTAATTATGGCAGATAATATCCTCCTCAATCTGTATAATTCTTCATACCTTACTCTGCCCCAATCAATTATATTTGTCTTGTCTTGTTTAAGCCTAAAAGGCGCTAAGGGGAGTGGATATACAATTACATTACTCTTATTTTACGCTTAGATGTTTCCGCTCTGTTGGATGGAAAATTATTCTAGGCTCTATCATTCAATCAAAAGGTGCCCAGAATGGCTAACTTGTGGATTAAGTATTTTAGAAATGAAACCTGATAATCAACTTGCAATTGGGTAATACTATGCAAAATCTCTCTCACAAAGCTAGGGCTTAGTTTGCCGGTTTAGTTGGATACATTTTATGATAAAAACAAATGAGAACGGGCTTGGACTTTTCTGGCTATTCCAGGGAAAATAATTATGTGACAGTAGGTGCCTATATGAGGCTAGAGCCTCCTTGGAGAGCACTATTGTTACTCACTGTGGTATTGAGTTTCCTGTCTTAAGAAAGTGACTTATATATCTCTAGTTCCCTGCCTAGTCTTTTTTACTATTAAAATGCCTGCAATTAATTTTAATTTTTCCAGAAATCCATCTAATGGTATATCTTCAGCATATTTTATTTCCTCTGACTGATAATTTTTGCATGGTATATACTTAAATTGAGTCATTACTAGCTTTTTCATATACAAATCATAGCAAACAAGTCTTTCTTGCATTTTTCAAAGTATATGATAAGCAAACCCATTCAGTATTGTCTACACTAGTTTTACTGTAACAGTTCTGTATAATAGTTGTAGTTAATTTTTTGTCTCGCAGGTAATTTTTGTTTCTCTTTTGCTTTTGGGTATGGTAATGTATGCTGATGAAGTTGAAACAAAGAAAAAACAAAAATTATCGGAGACAAAAAATTAACTACATTAGATTTTTTGTGCACTTAGAGTATTTTGTTAGCATCACATTTTGTAACCAATGATAGATACCACAACTGATCACAGCAAGTACATAATATATTAATAGAGCGACACTTAATCCTATTATGGAAATACTGAATCACACCTGCCATTTCCATTTCATGTGTCAAATGTGCCACATGCAGTTCAATATCACAGAACAGTAAGATAAACAAGTATTTTTCCCTACACTGTACAGGTCTGTCTACCTCTACACAATCTAGGTCTTGAAAGTTTTTCATTTTAGACAAATGGTGTACTGTACATAATCAGGACGTAATATAAAGCTCAATGCATTTCTACTTGCATGACTTACTCTTTTCAGAACATTTTAATAAGCTTAATTTTCCTAGTACATATTTGTCATCTCAATGGTTCTCTGTCACAGCCGGTACCTCCAAATTTACAAGTAACCTTTGACTTACTTCTTGAACGTTCCGATACTTCTCAATCTAACTTTATTCCTGCTACTACGTTGTTCATATGATGTTTACTTCCTGCAGGTTGATTACATACTTTCTATGGTTTCGCATCATGAACAAGAAGTGCTCGTTTAACATCAGTGTTGCTCATTACTGTTTAACAACTAAAAACTCATTTTCATCAACGCTTAAAATATTAGCATGAGATCACTCATTTTGAGGTCACTTTCCAGTAAGCTTGAAGTTGGCTTGATATATATATATATACTCCTCAACAAGTCACCATAGCTTCAAGAGTTCATGAAATTGTGTCTCCAAGTTAGCCATAGTGCTAATTTGAAACATTTGAAGTCTACATGAAGACAACTTATCATCCTATGAAAGTTACAAAAATTAATCATAACATCGAAAGCTCTGGGCACAATGCATACTCAGCACTTCTTTGTGATGGGCATGTTCAGGAACGATCGAGCTAGAAACAACCATTGTCGTTTTGATATCGGGTACTCTAGTGCAAGCCGGCTAATTACGAAAGAGTCCACACCTGAGTGACACATTTGCATATCGCAGTGCCCACGATAACTAATTCCTTATGCTATGTGTAATCCACGAGTTAAAAGCAAAAGATTCTTGCCCAGAGTGACTTTAATTAGCCTCAAATATTAAAGGAATGCCAATTTGGTCCTAAAATTCAATGAGCATGTAGCTCAATAAGGCATTAAGAGATGAGAAATTATGAAGCAAAGAGAAGTCTAGAAAGTGAACAGAAAAGGCTGAACTGAAAACCAGAGGTATTAATGAAACTTTTTAGAGTTTTTCTTGTGGGAAAAATGTACCCTTCATTTACATATGAGGGGGGCTCAGCAGAGGGGGATACCCATCACTGCAAGACATTGGTTTAAAAATAAACTGTAGAGGAAAAAATGGAATAATAATTATAAATAAATAAAATAAAAAAATAAAAACTTAATGAATATAAAGAGATACCTATTCAAATTAAAATAAAAAAATCTTTCACTTAGGATTTTATTCATAAACTGAATATCTTAACTATTATGAAAGCAAAAAACAAAAACGCTTAAGTATACAAAAGTCTCCAGTAAACACAAACTCACCAAGATTAAGAGGCTCTCTGTGCCAGTCTAAGATTGCTAAGATTGCATCCAAATCCTGAAATTGTAAAGCATCCTGACTGATACAGGACCTAGCACTGACGTGTAAAACCTGCAGGAAAAAATGACATAAATACTATGAGAAATTAGATGTGACCATGCATTAAATCCAATTCCAAAAGGCTGAAGTTAGAGTTAGGTATTGCTTACTTGAGCAAGGACAGCACTCACTGTTTTTGCTGATGGAATCGAAAGGAATGCATCAGGTCTTGCATTTGTTAGCAATGATGTCATTGATCTCGTCTTGAAATTCCCACAATTCCCCTCAAATAAATTAACGTTTTGGTGCGCTGGTGTGCATAAATATTAGTTAAAGTGAAATGTGGCAAAATACAGTATTTACAAATAATAAATTTACACTCGGCAAGGTGAAACTTCATGATTTATAAGTGATGAATTTACACCCCAGGTTAACTTCATCATATTTATAAATAATGAATTTGCCACCATAAAGGTAGCAAGCATTTCCGTGCGGTTTAAGAGCAAAGAACGAGGAATGAGAGTCAAAGACCACGCAAAAAATGGCATGAGAAAAGGAATGGGAAGGGAGTGGAGAAGAAAGGTAAGGAAATGCTTGCAGATAAACCACTGTATTTTGAAAACTACCCACTTGGCCTGTCATGCCTGAGTCAGTGCACACACTGACATTTGTCATTAGCTGTCATCAATTGACCAATAAAATGTTTGGCCTTCCACAGAGCGGAAGTGAACTTTCGAGGACACTTGGAACCAAAACAAAGTTTTTCGACTCGTTAAAATATTTCAGAAGCAACACATGGATGGAGGGAATGGAGAAATGCAGGCTTTGTAATTGCAGCTTCAAAGTTAAATTTATCTTTTTAATCCGTCTAAAAGGACTGGACTGCAAGGGTGAAGTTTTGAAGTTAGCTCAAAACCGCCACAAAGTTGGATTTGTCAGGTGGTAAAATGTGACAAGCATTTAAGACTGCAGTTTTAGATCAATGACGCAGGTATTTGTGCAAGATCAAAGCTCAGCTAGATAGAACGGCTACCATTCTTGCCACAGCACAGACAACTAGAGTTGCTCTTGTAAAAGCAACTAAGAACAAGGTCAACCCGGCAACTGATGAAGTTCGTATAGCGAACCGAAACCATGGTCTTGCCTGATCAGAAACTGGCAATAACAGAACAGTCGTGAGACTGTTAAGCTAATTCAAAAGTTATTACCAAGTAATCATTGCTTAAAGAGCAATATTGACTGAGTAACGATGCAATTCTCCATGGCTGATGCGGCTTCAATTACCCCATTTAAGGTGCAATCCATTCTTTGAAATCGAGATCTGTGAAATTTGGATCTGTGAATGTAACATCCCGCACAAAAACACCAATAAGCTGGGCCCTGCTTGACAAAACATTGTAGGAAAACATCACATTCATGGACAAAAAAAAATCGCTTTTAGTTATTCAGATCCAGGAGGCACTTTGGAGAAAATTTTAAACAACCTGAAACCCTTATTTAGCTGCAAGAAGAGCTTTACGTTTCAAAAGAGGTCAAAGAAAATGCTCTTGCATTAGACGGCAAATCTTGTCAACCAGAATAAACAATAACTACAGAATTAAATACATATGCGTGTCACGACCTCTCAGTATAAAACAAACCTTTGATCAACACATCAAGAATGTTCGACTAGCAGAGCCAATCAGGTGCTCCGTTCGCTGGCGAGTGGGGTTTTCAAAATCCTGGGGTTTGTCTGTAAGCGTTTCCTTCCTTCTCCTCCCCATCCCCCTTCTTTCATTTTTTGGGCTCTCTTTCTCGCGTGGCCAAAACCGAAAATCCTGTTCCTCGGTCTTTCTTTGCTCCCAGCGTAGTCAATCAAACATTCGGAAATCAAACCCAATTGAACTCCAATCGTTTGATTGACTTCGATTGGGTTCGGTAATCAAACTTAATCGAACTCACCCAAAAATTTTCCTAATTGAACACAATCGAACCCTTAAAAAATCGAACATAATCAGACACTGCATGCAACAATCGAACATAAAACCAGTTTCATCTGGTTTCAGCCAAAAGGGGTTGCGTTCAAATAAGTTATATATTGGCTTCAATTTCAAACACGAGTACCCAAAGATGTCACAGGGGCAGATCTGAAAACGTGAACAATTCTGGAAGCAATGGTTAAAGGCTACCAAGAGTGCCCGTTTCGCCGTCAATGTCAGTGAAAAGTTTATTATTAAGAAGAAAAGGGGAGATCCAGCTCTGAAGGTAACTGACAATGGCCGCAGCCAACTTGGACATTTGCAACGTGAACTGGTCCCTGTGCTTTGATGTTTCCCAGTACTAATTGTGAATTTATCAATTTTGAATCACTTCAACAATAAAGACTTTAGTTAATTCCGGGTTAATTGAAATATTTTTGTTTTCAAGCTGCTTCAAATACATACTAGAGGAAGATCTTCCTGCTTCAACTGGATGCGTTTTGTCTTGTTTCTGCCAAACAAAATCGGACTAATCTTGTCGATTGAGTTCGGTAATTGAACACACGAGTTCGATTAATCGAACTCACCAAAAAGTTCCAGTTCGATTATGTTCGATTACCGAACCAATCAAACAACAATCCGACCGACTGGGTTTGATTGATTTTTGGTTCGGTTTCATTCGATTGACTATGCCGGGTTTGCTCTGAAACACCAAACGGAAACGCTTGCTATGCAGGCTACCATAAAGGTGAAGTTCATTATTTATAAATAATTGGATTGTAGTTGTCTGCCTGATTTATAAATAAAGAAAGTTGTATGATGAATATCTACATATAATGTCTTGAAAGATTGGTATTAATTATGGTTGCATTCCTTTTAGCCAATCTAAAACCGGATTTTGCGATCGAAACTTCGATTTTTTGTTTCATTAGGGACCAAACCAATCTAAGATTGCAATCTGAACGATCTCAATCTGGCTTCAGATCTTTGTTCCATTTAATGAAACTGCTTTTCGATCGCAAAGACGAGCCCGTTCATCAGTAAACACGGCGGGTCAAGGTTAGTTCAGGCAAAAGTTATTTATATTCCCCCGTTGTTCTATGCCGCTAAAGGATTGTAGTATATTTAACTCAAGTTCCACTGTCACTCTAAATCCATTAGGAAGTGAAAACGCTTAGATTTGCCCACTGTACTTTCTGTTACTGTCCAATGTCTGTTTGTGTTTAGAACGCGCTTCTCAGTGCTTGAGAATTCCTAATTGTCTTCTGAATTTTCTTGAATCAAATTCCACATACGTTCCAGTATGAACCACCACTCAAGTTAAAGAGCTAATTTTCTTTCCGTTTCTCCACGATAAGATGCTTTTACCAGAAAGAAATAAAAAACGATGCGTTGATTTTGAGAAGAAGATCGGAGCAGCAGGCTGCTGCTGTATGGATCAATGTCATTTCAGATTTTTGGTCCGGCTGGCACGAAAACCCAAACAATCTGGTGTCCAAATCCGAAAAAAATTTGGCGAAAAGGAGTGTAACCTATTTAAGTTTATATAGATATCAGGTTTGACAAGAAATAACGGTTTACAGATCATTAAGTGAGTAGCTGTTCCTTATTTACAATAAAGAAGAAAAGGCACAAAAGGCATGAATTTGCTCTACAAACGGCGCCCCATAACTTTTGTTGTAGCAATTAAGCCTATTTGTTGTTCTTTAAAAGCCTTGCGGGCAAGCTCTCCGGGGCGCTAAAGCCTTACAGTACTTCTTACCTCAAAAAAATAAACAGCTTTTCCGTGGATGTTACGATCCGCTTCTCGTCTTTGCAATACACTTCCTTACGAACCATAGGCAGACCATCTCTCGTGATGTCACGCGCGACATTTGATACGACTTTATGAAGCCAGAAATTTTGAAGCAAGGAGCCGAGGCGATTGGCATATTTATTACTGGGACATTTCACAACTCAACCCCTTCCCTAGTGGGTCTTGACAAACTGCGAGCCAGCGAGCCAGCGAGTCATGCGAGTCGAGCCAGCGAGTCATGCGAGTCCAGCCTAGTCCCAAGGTAAGTCCCAAGGCGTTCTCTCTTGCCTCGTTGTCCGCGCGAAGTCTGGGAAAGAGCGGGCGTGTATCTCTCTCGCATGACTCGCTGGCTCGCATATTATACATACTCGCAAAACAACAGTCCTTTAAAATTCAGCTTCAGAAAAATTCGCCAACATTTGACAAATTAAACGAGGTGAAATAATAACAAAGGTTTGAGAATTCGTTAAACAAAGGTTTGAAGATTCCTCCTCGGTCACGTTTCATGAGTCACACCATATGTGGTAAGTCACGTGACCAGAACATAAAAAAAAAAACACTCTTTAAAACCCAAACGTCTTGCATCTTTCACAACCAAACCAATGCCAATGGCTTAAGAATATCCCATTAAAAAATCTGTGGTACTGCTTTTTATCAAAATTCACATTTATGGAAAAAGCTATGAAGTCATTGAGGGGTATTTTCGTACATCTTCTTTAACAGACTGTCTTGCTTTCGTCTGAACGGTAATTTCATGCTACAGATGTTAAAAAACCCCGCTTATTGGCCTCCGGGAGGCTTTGCAGACATCGATTTGTCATGAATCTGTAATAGCATGTAAATGATATGCATGAATTTTTAATCGTTTGCGACTACAGTCAAAAATAAAACATCAAATTTCAAAATTTAACGACAACAAAACAAAACAAAACTTACCTTAACAAAAGACGAAAAAGATGAAGGCAGATAACAAAACGATATTGAAAGGAGAGTGAGGATAGCGAAAACTCTGCTAAATAGCCAAAAGCCGAAGAAAGGAAAATGGACTGGGAACTAAGATCTGTCTCGCATGGCTCACATGATGACTCGCAGAGATGACTCGCATGACTCGCTGGCTCGCAGTTTGTCAAGACCCTTGTTTTGCTAACTTGTTAAGCTTGTTAAGACGTGCTTTTGGAATAAATACGTTACTTAGTTACAGAGGCTAGTTTTTTTGTAGTTTACGTTAAAAACAAAGTTATTTTATGCTGACTCGCATGCTGTCTGTGTACAGAACCGCTCGACCCTCCACCTCCCTTCAGATTTTTCCTGAGGGGAGGGGGAGGGGTCTGTACACAGGCTACCCCTTCCCCCATCCCCTGCCATCAATTGTATATGGGGCCTTATGTTCAAAACGTCACTCCCGTGGAAATTTCATGATCATTTTTATTTCTTTGCTGAAACACATTGTTTGGAGCAGGAAGATTTCAGAAAACTTTGTCACCAATTTTTTTAGCAACAGTGACGTCATCAATATGCAAATTAGATCTGACGCCATTATTCAGTGTCACAAACTTTCACAAAAAGGCAACAGAAAGATGTAGATCTCGTTAATGTAGTCTTAATCATCCAAATCAATATTCTGTAATTAAAAAAAGTAATTTTATGCCCCTTGCCCTCTTGTCAGCAACCAAGTGTTGTGCGATGTGCATTGCTAGGGGCCCGGGGAGGGCTTGTAACCAAATGTTGTATATATAATCAGTTATCTGTAGCTTTTATTCTTCACTCCATTAAAGCATATTTCTTCACATGTTCATATTTTAGAATTCTGTACTCTGTTCTACACTTAAAGGATTCATCGACATCAATGCGCGCAAAACTTGATGATCTAAACTCAATCCACACACTTGTTCAGCTCAAAATCTCCGAACGACTACACAGTTCTAACAAAAAGCTCAGTTTTCAGATCACGTGACGGGTTTTCCCGCCACAATGACGCAATAATTTCTAACAGGGCTAGCCTGCGTGGCAGGCGTTTGAAAGGGAAGGGAAAGGGAGTTTTAGGTGCGAGAGAAACGCCCCCCGCGTTTCTCTCGCACCAAAGGCCTTTACCTCTTCCCTACCGACTCACTCATGCGCGCGCGAGATCTCGTCGAGTTCTGCCATACTCTTCCACACTCTGCAGACGGGAGACTAACTGTATTTTAAAAACCTGTCAGACCCTACTGCTGCCTGCCTACTGGCATACAGAACTCTTGGATCGTTTCCCGTAAAATAGTCAGGTCTCTTAAGGTCAGGATCGTTACAGAGTTGACAAAAGCACCAAACTTTGCACAGCGATAGCTTATTGCAGTACCATGAATATTAGAGGGGGTGCCCACTGCAAATATGCCACTGAAGCGTGCTAAACAGGATTCAATTATTGTAAATTTCATCTGCTGGGGTTCCTGTGGTGTTTTGATTGAAAATTGTTATTTAATACCTTAAATCACTCTGAATTCTATTCTCATGTTGTAAACAACAATTTTATTCGAACATCTGGCATTCCCATCCATTTTTGCTTATTGATTGTATAATTAAGTTGATTATTACTGTGCCCTTAAAGCAAGTCCACAGTCCGCCCACATTTTTATAAGTCATTTCTAAGATGGCCTTGTCTTTGCTTCATAACTTGCAAGTACTCAGCTTCTGGGGTTCTCTTCCCCTTTCCTAATGTACTTCAATTAGAGGAGGCCTTATTGTGTGGCTTAAGTCTTATTTATCAAGTATTACTTGTCATACCCTGGGTACCAGAGGTTTTTCTCGCGTACGGCGGGAATTTTCGGTGTTGGCCGAAGCCGCGCTAGAAAAGTCTCTGGCACCCAGGGTATACTTGTAATTACATGTCACTTTAACATGAAGAAAGCGTTTGGCATAGCGATTCACACACAAAATTTCAGAAAAAAGAAATTGTCAAAGAGTCTGTTGTATCACATGTTATCGGGGATTTATGACAGCTATTCATGAAGAGCAAATAATGAAAGGACAGAACCCAAAATAGTTCTTTCCTAGGGAGGTAATTAATTTTTCAGCTTAACATAGGCCTGGATGCCTTTCAGTCTCTCTTTATCCAGTTATCTGCTGGACGCAAGTGCATGTTTTCACAGCAAGCACCGTGGCACAAGTCATATAATTTACAATTCCCGCATTTTGTCTAAGCTTTACAAAGCAAAAACAAACAAAAAAGAATCTGGTCTCATAAACGAAAAAAAGAAACAAGTTAGCCCAAGCTTCAAAAAAGAGCACAGTTTATCATGAAGCCTCTACATTTGGCACTGACTCATGTCCAAAAATAATAACAGCTTATCAAGTCGTAAAAGTGAGACTCAAGTGGTACAAGATTGACTCAAATGATAAGTGGTGAATAGTTTAACTGCTGAAACTGTAGAAAGGGGGCCGGGCTAACTTTTAGGGCCTGTTTACACGGAGGAGGTAGGAATGGTAACCCACTTAGGTGTGGTAACCCGCCTGTCTATATAATTTCTCATTTAATTTGATCACGTTTACATGATAGGTGGGGTCACCCTTCAAGGAGGGTAGCCCGGTCTGCCACACCAGGTAACCCTCTCAGCTGAGGTCAAATTTTGCCATGTCAACGTTTCAAGGTGAGGTAACCCAGGCTAGTCGGGGTCGGATTGGTGATACATCGAATTCGCGCAAAATTCCCTTTGGCGCCGGATGGCTTCACATAATTATTACAGGTAACAATAGAAAGCCGCAACACTGAAGGTTGCAGCAAGAGCAGCAATTGAGCTTAGACGTGGTTTGCCAGCATTTTTCTTGTTTACGTGCTTAGCGACCATTCAATAATCTTGAGAAACTGCACCCCAGGATGGCGGGGTTGTAAGATTGCATGTAAAGGAGGGTTATTTTTTTACCCCACCTAAGCAGGTTACTTCACCTACCAGGGGTCCCCCACCTTTATGTTAACAGGCCCTAAGTCTCAGGAACCGTGAAACTGGTAATAAACGGTACACCTAGCCCGGGACTAGCTGTGATACTACCGGCCATCTTCAAGAACGTCAGCATAGCAGCCAAAGAAGCCATTATATCGGTGTAAAACGAATATTAGATTACGATTACGGCTGTTTCATGCGTCTCGTTTTGTGACTTTTTTTGTGTTCGTTTTTGTCACTATCTCTAAATATCAATCATGTTCAAAACACCCCTACTAACAAAATATTTCGTAAAGCTCTTTAGAATGATATTCAGCAATAAAAACAAGGTGTGACCAGGAGCCGATTTCTAGGCTCCTGGTGTGGCAACATAGGCATAAGTGAACGCATAGTTTTGCAGTATGTAATCAGTCAGAAATCTGTTTGAGTGGTTTAAGTTGGGGCTGATGGACTTCTTTATCATGACCACTCCATTATTATAAGGGACCAGGCCATAATTATTGTTGACCCTTGCTTTTTTTGGTATTTTATGTAATTTTCCACAGCATTATTTTGTGAAAAGTTGGTAACTGAATTGCTCTTGAGGTATTCATGATCGTAAGATCATGTCGTAACCACGGGGTATTCGCCTAATTGCATCAAACAAATTACTTTCATTTTCATAAATGATGCATCATTGGTTGGCTAAAAGAGGCCTTTTTCCTGTAAATTTCAGCTCTTCTGAAGTTAGTTTGTTTGTAAATTGTAACGTACGCGACGACCTCCCTTTTTTTGAAAGAGCGTATAGACCTACCATTAACACTCTGCTCCAAGGGCTCTGAAGTGAATGAGCCGCTTACAGGTGTCTAGGCATGCAGGGACCTCATACATTTCTTTTTAAATGCAAATGTGTAAAAAATAAAGAGTGTTGAAAATTCCTGGAGAGGCATGTTTTAGAACCTCGTCCCCAGGGCTTAATAAAAAGGTAGAAAAAGGTAAAGCGACCATATTTTACGTCAATAACTCGTGGCAGTAATAATAAGTGATAAACTTGAGGTCGACGGTGCGCACCTTTTACCCCCCTCTCTCCATTAATTCTCCGTTTTAAGGGTATTTAAAGATAGTCAAAGCTACACAGAAAAAAGAGAAGTTGAAATAAGGATGTGTTGACGCCGGGGATCGAACTCGCGACCTCTTGCACCGAAGGCTGCGCACTAACCAAGTGTGCCATCCTTGCTCCTCCTTTTCCCCTGAGGACGAGATTGACATGTTTTTATCATTATCACAAGGACAGGGTTACCAACGTAGCAAATTATAATCTAATCTTAGCTGCACAATTACAAAGTGGGTGCGTTGTCAGTTACGGTTCATGAGGTCGTTCATGTGGCATGTTAAACTTTAACGACTCTATCGTTTAGGATGTGATACATTTCAGTCTTCTGTTATTGTATGACATCTTTGAAAGCTGGCTTTGTGATCTGTTTAAATTGATATGTAATGATATTATCACTGGCAAGTCTTAGCAGTGACACTGATAGCCGCACAGTCCGCACAGTGAACATGGCCACACTTACCGTGTGGAGACTGGGCACTAGTCAGTATTATGTACATGTAAAACTATTTTGAATAGTGTAACAACAACTAAACATTGCCAAATTAAAAACTTAAAAATTTGAAACAAATGTTTTTTAGCCAAATCAAACAACAAGAGTACTCACCACAGGGCACCCAATCCGCTATTTTACGTAAAAGTTAACCCCCCCTTTTATCTGTAATTAGGACCATTTGTAATGGGCACCCCCTCCAGTATTAATCGGTAGGTGCTAAGGAAGCTCTGTGCCAAATTTGACACTTTTGTCACGTCTGTAACGATCCGGCCTATATTTTGCACTAAGAGACCTGACTAAAAGAGGTGACTCTACCGGCAGGAAACTACTCTACGAGTTGTTTCTCTTACCTTGAGTAAAATAAAAGTTTCTTCGCTCTTTTCAGCTAAGTACTCCATGATCGCCAGGATCAAACTCGATTGCTTCCGACTTCCCTCAAGCCTCTGGATCAAAACGAGGTTAAGGCGAAGTCGAGGTTAAGGCCAGGCTGCCAAATTCGAGTGCCTGGTCACTCAGGATCATGGCCGCCAATGTTTAAGCGTTAAGGAGGAAGCCAACCTTCTGTTCGTTTTTCGCCCTTCTCTTGATTTAAAATGGGATCCTCAAAGAAACACAAAGAAAAAGACAAGGATAGAGACCGAGAAAAGAGGAGAGACAGGGAACGAAAACACCGTGAACGAGATAGTAATAAAGATCGTGACAAAGACTCGGATAAAGAAAGGAGGCGAAGGGAAGAGAGAGCAAAAGAGAAGCGAAGTCATCCAGCAGAGGACGATGAAAGAGTAGAGAAGAAAAAGGCTAAAAGAGAAGAGTATGATGATTTATATGAGTATGCTGTGGAGGAATCGACGCGGGATGATCATAGCAACGGTATGGTTAATTTGGACTGGAACGCGTGTTCAATGTTTAATATGCTTTTGGTGAGGAATATCTGTGGCTAGTTTAATTTACCAAGCTGTTCTTAAGTGCGTTTACAACGTACGAGGTGCCTCGAACAATGCTTTTAAACCAAGGCCCTGTACTGAAGCTGCTAAGCGGGCTTTTAACGATAGGGGGGCAGTGATGTGGAATGGCCTAGAAAATGTGCTTAAAGACGAGATAAATCTCAACTCTTTCAAGTCTGCCTTGTCTTTGCCTTGAACCAGGGATTGCCTTGAGGGAGTTGACATAGCACTTATTTTAGTTATATAATGTACATTTAAGGTTGATTTTTGTGTAATTAATTATAGGATAGATCTTCTTAATATATAGATATATTTTTAGCATTAGTGTAGTTTCTCTGAAAATTTTGTTATATAAACGGCTCACTGGAAGAGCATTTTTAATGAAGTCATACCGTGAATAAAGTTTGATTGATTGATTTTCCAATGTTCTTATCAGATAATGACATATCGCAAAACCATCAAGAAGGTGGAGAAATATCACTGAGTATTGAAGAAACAAAGTAAGTCATAAAAAATACTGATGAATGTGTACATGTAAGGGGTGACTATGGGGGAAATTTTAACTACTGCAATTGTATTGCAATAGACCAGGTGGATGTGTCAATAGTATTGTAATAGTGGAGGTACTATTGCAATAGTATCGCGATGGTTTTTTGAAATATCTGTTTTTAATTAATGCTTTATACTTTAAGAAATAACTGAGAAGGGGTGGTCATACAATTCATTTACTACATGTCTGCAGTTCAAGAATCAAGGTGGTGAAAGCTAAATTTGTGATCCAGAGTCCCGCTCCCAGACCTGAATTAATGTAATTGAAGGGACCAATCTGTTAATAATAAGGTGTCTCCATGCACCAATCAGTAGGGAGCTGTAGCAATTACGAGGGTGACGGCAACAAGAACATCAAAAAAGGAATAGGTTTAACCAGGAAAACAACAAATCTACATGTGCAGTGCAGGCTCACTTGCGGTCAATGCACACCTACAATGTAAAATTCCCTTAGGTTTTCTCCCTAAGAATTTAATTCCATTGAAATTTTATTTACATACATGTGATATTTCAAGTGAGTTAAATTAATGGTGACAATGTTTAAAAACATGCAAGTCCTTTTTAACAGTGACATTTTCCCTGCCTGTTGCCATCGTCATTGCTAAGCATGCTGTGATAGATCACAGATTGGCAAAACATCTCAAAATCTTAAAAATTTTGTAAGAAAACCCTGCTTGCCCCATTAAGGTTTGGAGAATATCAATAGTTTTTTGTAACCACATTTCTATGATCTGTAGATTCTGAAGTGTTTATACACAGTTGATTGTTCAAGTATTTTGTCTTGTTTTGAGCTATAACCAAGTTGTGCGGGTGACTAGAGGAGTCCACAATCCTAATCTGCAGGTTGTTATTACACATGCGTCTCATTTATGTAGCCAACATTCGTTTGGAATTCTACTAAACATGAATGGAATGCACAAAATGCAATTTGGTCATGTACGTTTTGTCCTTCTTCCCACATAATCTGATACCATGTATTTTGACCAAAGGTGAAATTCACTTAAAAGTACAGTGTTAGAGCAAAAGCGTTTGACTGCATTTGGACCTCCGATCACTGTCACCCACACTCCATAACCTTTGGTTATTTAATACTAGTACCTTATATTCCGGTTCTCTTATGTTTTGCTGTTACTGGGCCATAGGTTGTCAATTGTTTTAGTTAGGTTGACATTGTTACAGTATTTAATGGTTTGTTGTATCAATGTGCTGCTGTACTGACCAATTTATGGTAATACTTTTCAGTAAGTTAAGAATCAAACTTGGACTTAAGCCACTTGAAATCCCTGATTCATCAGCAGACACAGAGGGTAAAGTATATCTCTGCACAATCTGTGTTACAGGTCAATTTTGATTTCAGGTTGAAGTTTTTTAACCTACAGTGTAGGTTGATTATCAATTTCCTTTGTCGGCACAGACATGATCTAATCCTGGCTATTACTGTCTGCGAAGCAGCAATAAGATCCCTCAAACCTGATTGGCAAATTGACAATGGCTTTTTGAACTGACCAATCATCGCACCTACGCAAATTCTGATACACAGGCAAGGGTCCAGAACAAGGATTTCAGTCCTGGCTTGCGGATGGACTTAACCAGAGATTTAGTTTGAATCTGTGGTACAGGCTACTAGCAAGGACTGGCTACAGATAGAAGGCAATAGAAATTGAAAATCAACTTACAACCCTGTAGCCAAAGGTACATTCAAAAGTCACCTCAAATCAAATTTGACCTGTAACAAAATACGCCATCTTACATCTTCAATTAATTCTGTCAATTTTGTTGCAAGTACATGTATAAAGTTATTAACCCATTTGCCTCTGAGCTGTCCGTAACCACCTGTGCGGATCCGCGTTCTCTCTACTGCTTGTGATGTCATCAGTTTCAATGGTCAAGGACAACTTTGTCTGCTAACTTGTGCAGAGTGAAGGGATCTTTCAAACCATACCAGAATGAGCACATCCTATCCTAAGATCGTAAAAGCTTGCCCAAAAACGTTTCCCACCAAAATGAAGCCTACTAAATGCCCAACAAGGGAAAAAAAAATGAGGCAAGAAAAGCAAAAAAAGAGGGGAGGAGAGAAATTTTGCTTTCTGCGCATGCGCGAACTTCGGAAGCTAATATTTTGCATCTGGATCAGAAGGCTGCCAAGTGTACGACCTGTAAACAGCTTTGTAGTAAGTTTTAGCTTTTTATAGCACGACAGTGACCAGAGAACTGCTCAACTAGTTTCAAAACGTGTTTTTTGGCAAAATTTCCAGGCGAAAATGGGTTAATATACCAATTAGGTTTGAAAATTAAATGAAAAGTTAAATTAAAAGTTTCAGCTCTTTGCAATCATTAACAAAGAAAATAGCAGCAATTAAAAACTGTAAAATTACTGGATGGCAAAATGTTAATGAGCTTTGTATATTTTGTAAGCCTATGCTAATGAGGCAAAAACTGTAAACAAGGACCTCGCCATCAAAATAACTTAAGCGTAGAACTTATTCATGTAGTTCGTCATACAGATGTACATTGTACAGAATGTATGTTATCCTGAAACCTTTAAAGTCAATTTTTTCTTTCAATCCTGCTCAGGCAAAACCACTTCATCTAAAGAAGATGTTCATGTTCCTGCAGCCAACATGTCTGACCAGAAAGAAGCTGAAAATGTAAGTGTGTTGTTTTAGTTGCCATAACTTTGCTTACAGTTGTGCTATATGTACATGTATATGTAAAGTTGTATGTAAAGATTGCTAAATTAATAGGTATTCCAGTAACTTTTGAAATAATAAGTTGGTCAGAGTTAGAAAAAAATGATGGGAGTTTGAGACAGTAAGAGCGACTTTCGTATGACCTTGAAAAATGGTTTCAGTAAGTGTTCGTTATTTGTTTTAACAGCCAATGGATGAAAAGATCAAAACATGGCCTCTTCGTTTTTCCACCAAAGAAAACCCTAATATGGAGAAGGCATTGTTTGATTGGCCAATCATGTTGCAGTATGACATCAAAGCAAAGTATTGATTGATTTCCAGCAAGTTCTCAGGCATGAAGTTTTTTCAGCCGAGTGTTCCCTTAACCAACCAAAAGCCACCCACATTTGTATCTGTTCGATAAACCAATCAATTTGCTCTATTTCCATTCTTTTGTTGTTTCTGTATCGTTCGCGCGTTTTCATTTTAAGGTCATGTACGGAAATTGCTTTAATAGACCCCTCCATGGTTGTTTTCAAAATTTTGACTAGGACCAGTGAGCGATAAACTATCAACATGGCTGGAAAGAACGCCTTAAAATCTGTAAAGCTGCCAGGTTTGAAAGTGATTTTTTGGAAACTAACAAAGACATTGCTCTGCAAAGTCATGAAAATTTATAGACATTGGTATGGTGGGGGGCCAGATGTTCCCCCTACACGCACACAGACCACCAGCATACGTTAATGTCCGCAAAAATTTTGCAAGTTGGTGGAGAAAATAGGAATTATCTTTGCTTGCTTTTTGGGAGTATTGCCTTTGGATTACTGACTTACATGTACTAGTCAAAAGTTGAAAGAAAAAATGTGGAAGGTCTATTGTTATGTAGTACCTGTACTAATATAAATAGAGAATACTTCGTGGAAAGTGCTGGCTTACGGTATTTACGCACGAGTTGTTGACGTATCAGAAATCGAACGAGTGAGCGCAGTGAACGAGTAAGATTTCTGATACAAAAACAACGAGTGCGTAAATACCGTACAAAGCACTTTCCATGTGGTATTGTGTTTATTATATACATACTGAGACATTCATCATTTTGGCGGCCTTTTGATTTTAAATCTTTCAAAAATGCTAAAATTTGCTGCTACACACTTACTGCAAAATGACAACGAAAACGAAGTATCAGCTTTTTAGTAAAAACGTTTATTAAAAACATAAATGACGGTGAGGATATGAGGTAATCCAAGAACTATAAGTAATCTTAACTGTTTGTTCTCAATGCACAATTGAAAATGAGTGAATTTAAGTAAAATGGCCAGTTTCAATATAAGCTTAATCTTAAATGAAAGGCAAAGTAGCTGCGACAAAAAGCACAACAAAAGCTTACGTCTCATTCTGTTTATCCCTTTCCGCTGTTGTTTCGCCAGCTCTCTACCGTTTTCTTTATCAACAGAGAAATAAAGGAAACTATTCCACTCCATTTCCGAAATGTTTTTCACTTTTTAGCGAGAAAAACTCTTTGAGTAAATTTTTCTCGTTGAATGTGTGCGAAGCGGCGCTGCAAGCTCCAATAAAAGGCGGGAATTTTGGCACGAAACTCACACACCTCTGTGGCTTCTGATTGGACGTATCATTTTTCTCACACGTAAAGAAACATCGTTCGCGATTTTGATTGGACGTATTGTTTTTTTCACGTGTGAAAACCATCGTTCGCTCCTCTGATTGGCTAGAACTAATCTGCGAACGAAAATTTACGACATAGCTTTTTGGTGAGTATTTCTCAGTATGTATATAATAAAAGTTAAGACCCATCCATGTAGGTACATGTTGAACTTTGAGTAAGGCAAATTCTCTAAAACACAACTAAATTCATGATTCTTTCTCTCCCTTTTCCTCCCATTTTCTCCCGTTGAACCCAGACATGGCTGAGAGAGTTTGCTTACAGGCTACATGTGTATGACCACTGATTCTCCAAGATGGTTTTTTTCGCTTGACTTCTTTTGGTTCTGCTTTGTACATTGCACATTTACTATGTGGAATTGTTGAGGAGAACTGATAATTAAGATAAGAGTCAAATTATTGATCTTTCCTGGAAAATTCATCGTTTATACACCTTCATGTACATGTTCCCTGTTAGTGTTTCTGCACGATGTCTTGTTGCATGAAGAATGAGAAACACCCAAGTAAAATTTAATTCTGTCTTTTTATACACTATGACAGTAATATTTAGTTTAAAAGAAAGCTGGAAGAAATGAGAGAAAAGAGAAGAATAAACAAGAAACTAGGGTGAGTTTAATTAGTAGTTAAATGTCAATTTGTACAAAAAATTACTGGAGAATAAGTACTATACATATACACATGTGATTCTTATGTACATGTACATTACATGTAGTTGCAGTAAAAATTATTATTGTTTGGTCTCCTTTCTCAATTTCCCTGCTGATTTTAAGAAAACTTTGTCTTTTTGTTATAAGCTTTCATAGTAGAAAATATTGATATTATTTTATTGATCTGTGAAGAGGAGAAAAAATTCCATTATTGTTGGAGAGGTGAATCTGTGACGTACTTTTGCACAATCAGTGCTTTACTGTTTGAACTGCACACCAAGGTGTTATAGGTCAAAATTGCATTCCAGTTAACTGTGGTCTTTTTCTCCTACATAGCTCTAATGATTTAATTATCTGTGATTTAGGGCTAGGAGACAAAGGAAATTGATAATCAACCTTAATAATTGAAAAATTTTAACCTAAGTATTTAATTATGAACTACATGTATAATATAAATTTAGCACAAGTCAGCTGGAAGTAGGCCATGCAAAATCTCTTCATTACAGCTGTAGGTGGAACATGTCCCTGGTTCTTGATCAAAATATACTTGTACAGAATAGTAAAGTAAAATCATTACTACAATCTGTACTGTCTCTTTTGTCATTATTATTAAATTTATCTTGCAAAAAGTTCCATTAAACTGTGGCTTGTATCTTTTCTTGTATAGTAAAGTAAAAAGTCTGGGTGCAGCAGATAGTGATGATGATGATTCTGCTGCTTCTTGGGTGGCCAAGAGCGGGAAGAAGGAGAATGAAAAAAGCCTGGCTGAGAAACGAGTAAGTTACCATCATAGTTCGCACAATCTTGAAAAGGTCTTGAATTTTAGTATTCGTCTTGAAAAGTCCTTGAATTCGGTTTATTCATTTACGCTTGGCAGAGCTGAACATAGTGGCAGTGACAGAGAATGTAAATACAGGTACTTCCCATTTTCAGATCCACTTTCAGATCAGGGTAGTGCTTCTGATTGGTCGTGCCACCTGGGAAATTTGTTTCAACCAATCAGAAGTACTACCCAGATCTGGGTAGTGAAATGTCATCAGTATGGAATTTCTGTGCTCATTTCTCAGATGTCATTTCTCAAGGGAAACAGTGGTAGCATCGTGAAATGCCAGCTGTTTGTTTTCTCAGGCTATAGTAATACGGTAACCCTCTATAAGCCTCTCTTTACCTGGTAGATCAGAGATTAGACCAGTCAGTGTCCAGGACTTGATGGGTTTAATCCCTTGTTGTGCATGAATGTAATATTGTTAGCTTTCTTCTCTAGTCTATCAACCGGTGCTACTGTTTTCAGAGACAAGCAGCAGTACACATGACATGTTGCAACTTTGCTTGAATAGAATAAATATAATTCTAATTCTATAAGAATAATAATAATATCATTATGGTCCATAGCTTCTATGAGAGCACCCACTAGCCTCGCCCAGGTTTAACCAGACTGTAGGTAAGAAAGGGTCGTTGACTTTTCAACGTAATTAAATAAAATGATTTTTTCTCCCTTAGGCTAAATTACTGGCGGAAATGGATGAGGAGTTTGGGATAAGTGACCTGGTAGAGGAGGAATTTGGATCTCTTACTACGCCAACGAGACAAGTAAGGATATTCAATGCAATTGTTAATAAACCACTTACATTATCATCAAAAGTGTAAACTATGTGCAGTTGAAGGGGTACCTGAAAAAAACTAGTCATATGTGATTTCTGATCAAACTGTTCAACTCTTCTTTTATTAATCCGAAGGATGTTTACCTGTCATGTATAAAGCTAAGAGAGATCAAGAGTTCATTTAGAGCCTATTTTCCTTGCACCTTTTGAAGAAGTTCATAAGGCTAGTAAGTTCAAAGAATTACTGAATGAAAATGCTGACAGCCGTCTTTAACACCTTCAGAAGCCTATTTTGGGCTACCAACACCTGTGACATTTTAAGTTTTGATAAAGATGGCTGTCATTTGTCGAAATTGTCAGCATTATTATAATTTTTCTTTCAGGCTATGCTTTGAGAACACTTGAATACATTTTCTTGCACCTATTAACCTCATTATTTTTGAAATATATGTACATGTACGTGTACACAGAATATGGTTTGAAAGGTTGCACTACATCCTGCTGATTGGGAGAGGGCATCGTGAGACCTAGTGGGGAGATAGTGAAGGCATCAGAAAGGTGATTGGTGCTGTGATAGAAATGAGATGGTCGATTTTAACCCTGGGAAATACGTGAGAAAGATGATTTTTCAGTCAGTGACAGTGACAGTGACTTTCAGCTGCCTGTATGACTAACTGAAAAATCATCTTTCTCTTGATTGGTGCTTTAAAGGCGTCTGCTGTGTAGGATTAGCTGAAAGTTGCATTTCTCTGATTTAACAGAATTCTAGGGTTACCAGAAATATGCCTTCTGGATTCGATGTCATTAACACACCAAACCATCCCTAGGTTCATCTCTGCAGCATCCCAAATGAGCTGTTGATGGGCTTTAAATGAAACAAATGTACTTGATCACATGAAATTATATGATATTACAATGTTTGCTCAAGGCTGTGCTCTAAGTAGTAGAACAAGCTAGACAACCTGCTTTTGGTAACATAGAAATCCTTGTTTTTGTATACTTGATGGGTGCCCTGTGTTCCAAAGGTTCAGAGCTTTTGGCACAATTTTTAAGAGTACAGCCTTGAATTATCTCTTATGATTTACAGATACAGTGTAATACTATTATTTTTATTTCTAGGTCTACTCTAGTCGTGATCTAAGAGGCTTGAAAGTTGAACACTCACAAGAGCATTTTACGGTGAGTAAATCGTTTCAGAAGAGGAGGGCCAAAGTTCATCAATGGCATGTTTACTAGTGACAGGTTATATTCAGATTCATAGTAAGAAGCACAGAGAGTGAATGCAGAGCCCAATTACACATATAGTGTACTGTTGCTTTTGCTAGAGTGGTACTCCAGATTTAAAGTAACCAGGATGCTTAAAAAGTTTTGGGGGGTTTGTTATATAATTTTAATCCATTTATGGAAAGCTTTTTGGGTTTGGAAATTTTCCACAGGATTGTATGGGTGTTAATTTGCACGATTAAATTGTAAATCATTAAAGTTATGAGACATTTATGTGACCCCAATTACATGACTATTGTACATGTATAACTCTTGCTTTGTCAATACTAGCAATAAAACAGCCTTCTTCTCCTTTTACCATAGCCATGATGATACTCTCAAAGGCTAATGTCGAATTTTTTGCAGGAGGGAAGTTCCATGATAATGACTCTAAAAGATGCCTGTAAGTTGATGTATTTTTCATATTCTTCAGTACTGTCAATTGTTATAACCTTATAACATTAATTTTACTAGTAACATTAAGATTTATAACAATAAAACTGAAAAAATAAACAAATGTCCCAAATTGTAAGGAAAAAGTGCCTGTTTTTTAGAAGAGGACATTAATTTTATTTATTTTTTCTTCTGTCCATTAACCTGGTCATTTTAGCTGTTCTCGATGATGATGTTGAAGAAACTTTAATTAATGTAAATATTGTGGACAAAGAAAAGGTAAGATTTTGTAGGTACAGGTGGCCGGATGTACAGGTGACCTGCCTTTGAGGTCAAGTTTGTGCCATTTTGTGCTTTGTATGAGAGAAATTGAC
>CALNXK010000331.1:162500-177500 GCA_942486035.1 Porites lobata
ACAGGGGAAAACATTGGCCAATAGCTGGCCAGCACGTCCCTAGTAATGATCCCAGAAACAATAGGGAGTTTTAGCATTGATGACGGCTACAGCAGCGAAAGTGTCACTTTTTCAAACTTTATCGCGTTTATTCCAAATGTCTGATGTAGGCAAATTTTCCTGGAGTTGATTTCTTGGGGACTGCACTCAAGTTTAAAAAGAGAAAATTACATCCTCACTAAAACGTGAAATTAGGCATTTTCATGTTGTAGTCGTGCAGCAACGGCAAAGAAATGTACAAAAAAGCGTGATGCACGTGCAAACTTGTTGTTTTGCTTAATAAACCTATTTCTGTTTTGACGTTCTTGTTGCTGTCGCCGTCGTCGTTGCTAAAACTCCCTAATTGTGGGACGCATTTTGGCTCCAGTTCCCATCTTTTGGGTATTTTAATGTATTGTTAATGAAGTTGAAACAAAAGAAGAATACAAATTACCTGAGATGAAAAATTAACTACAACATATATACATCCATAGGAACCTTACTTGAAGCCATCAACCAAGGGACCACACTCACAGAGATGCCAACCCCTGGAAATCTAAAATCTGGAGACTCTCTCTTTTGCATCACTGCCCCCTACCCCAATTTTAACGACCAACCCCCCCCTCCCTTCCCGCCGATCCCCCAATAAGCTTACGACATTATATGAGTTCTTCCACGAACTACAGACCTTCATAATTCGCTTTTATGATTGTGAAGGCGAAATAATCTTTGTCAGTGATGAAAAACGTGCAAAAAGGCCCCAGAAACCGAACTATGAATCAGAGAAAATTGGAATTTTGAGAAAAAATGGGAAAAACTCAAAATGAAAGCACAGAGAAGCTCATAACTCTATTTTATCCGGGAGAGTTGGCATATATGCACTGAAGCAGTCAGTAAAATACTAAACACATCTATTATTGTGTAGTTCCAGAAAATATCCATACCCCTACGTAGGGAACTTTCAAGTTAGACCCCCCCCCCCACCCCCACCCCCTGGAATTTCCATTTTACACTGTAGGGGATGCTTGTCATAGCCCTCCACCCCCTGGAATTTGGTTGAGTACCCTCTGGAAAGTATATTTGTGTCAAAAATATTGTATTTGTTGCACAATATTATGTTTGGGTCATTATAAAAGTTAGGTTTCGGAAAGCGAAAATAGTCCGAAATTTGCTCCAAAAAGTTCTTATTTTAGTGCAAAAAGCGCCAAATTTAGCGCGTTTCAAAAAAGACTTAGGCATGGGTCGCACTTGGCAAATTTTTGGGAGAATTTGTTTACCTTGCGGTAGAAATCTGTCATCGGTGGACATTGCGAAGTGCGACCCCGAGTTTTCAAGTTAGAAAAAACTTTGAAAATCGGCAAAAACATCAAAGACACCATGGTGCTTGGGTGGGGCAGGCCGATTTTTGAAAACTCGAGCTAAACAATAGGAATCATAGAAAAAAGGTTCGGACGAAGAAGAGAAAAATGTTTTCTGGCATCTGGCGTTCTTCAGTTCTCAATGTGTCAAAGCAAAAACTATTAACTCCCACTATTATGCGACCCTCCTCGGTTGGACTAAAAGTTTTCTTTTCCGGTTGCGGTTTCGAATTTTTGTGGTTTTTTAGCCGGCAAAGGTGAAAACTTTTCCCAAGTGCGACCCATGCCTTAGAAAAAAATTAAAAATTTCTAAAACAATAGCCGAAATCCCAATGGCTTAGTATTGTTCTGTCTTTTGTTTTCTTTAAACAATGAATGTATGCATAATTAATGTATGGGGTTGTACGGAAATCTTGCCTTTGTTTGGAATAACGGAGACCAGAAACATTCACGAAGCATTGATGTTAATCGATGAATTAGCTGCGTACATTATTCGGATAAGATTTATTTCATATCTATAACTATAATTAAACCTTAGGATATATGTTATAATCTGTATAATGTAATTCTACTCAACTTTTTATGGAAATTTTCTTCATTCATTCAGAGGCGACTTGATTTCGTTTTCACGGCTTGTTTCGTGTGACTGCATTTTCTATATGTAACCGGAAGCGTTGGGGTTGAACTGGAAATTCTAATACTTTCCCCTGTTGTGTTGTGACAAACGTATTTTGCTTAAACCGGTGACACTCAAACCGATATTACACAATAAATCAGGGAACAGAGCAACGTAGGGATACCAAGCTAAAATTATCAACGCGGACAGCGGGAATCCTCGTTGTTTCTTTGGGAACTGATTTTTTTGTGGAAATTCGACCGAGACTGTATAGCCGTTGAAACGGATTTTGCGTAAACCGGTGACATTCAAACCGATATTACACAATAAATCAGGGAAAAGGGATGCGTAGGGATACCACTCTAGTTCGGGTACTTTTCAAATTGGAAACTTGTGCTAGCTTCTTAGTTTCTTCCTATCTCTACAGGTGATGGTAGCGGACGCTTTGGGATTACCAAGTAAACTTTATTGATCATGATCTTGTTTTTTCCGCTTTCAGTTTTAAAGAGAAGGTCCACATGACTCCAATCTAAAATTATTAAGGCGGACAACGGGAATCCTGGTTTCTTTGGGAACTGATTTTTTTTGTGGAAATTCGACGGAGTGGATAGCCGTTGAAACGTATTTTGCGTAAACCGGTGACACTCAAACCGATATTACACAATAAATCAGGGAACAGAGCAACGTAAGGATACCAAGCTAAAATTATCAACGCAGACAGCGGGAATCCTGGTTTCTTTGGGGTCATTGGAATTTACCACAAACGATTTTCCTGACGGTAAATTGCGTAGTGCATGTGCGAATCCTGAATTGCCACTCACCAGAATGGGAAGACCTGCAGACAACGCCTCCAGAGCTGTTAATCCAAAACCTTCTGTTCTGGAAGGCATAATGGCAAGGTCAACCTCACAAAACAACTGTTTTAACCTTTCCTTGCTCTGTACAAATGCTCTAACAATAAGCTGGTCGTTACTTGTTTTCGGTCAAAATAAGACTAGAAATAATGTTTAGTAATGTTCTAGATAGAAAAGAAACATTTTTCAAACTTTCAAAGTCCCAACAACTGCATTTTTTGCAAAGGGGTTAACCATGGGTTTGGCCAAAAAATTCTATTTTTTTCTTTACGCGTTTTCGTTGAAAATAAGACTAGAAATAGTGTTTTAAAATATTCTAGATAGAAAAGAAACATACGATTCTAGATAGAAAAGTGAGCTTGATGGCGATAAGAAATTCCATCTTTCAAAGTTCCAAAAATCACATTTTTTTCCAAGGGGCTTGGCCAAAAAGTCTTCAGAATCACCGCGGCCAAAACCATGGGTTAACCCTTTTGCAATGCTATATATGGGACTTTGAAAGATGGATTTTTTATCGACAATTACTTGTCTTTGGTCAAAATAAGACAAATACACCGTACAGCGCATTCGCATTTCTTGAACAACTGTTCTCATTAATAAACAACCGAAATGTAAATATCGCGTACAGTAATTGGAAAAAACTACTTAAAATTTCTCTTTAGTACATAAATCACTTTTAAAATTCGGCTATAAAATCGCAACAACTGCAGTTTATATGTACTGTAGTCTAAGAACAGTACAAGAACAGGCTCAGAGTACTAGGTCAACAATATTGACATGTCACAGCCATTTTAATTTTCTAAATTTCAAACAAGTGGCCGTATTAACGGGGTAAAATTATAAGCGATTCTGGTGTTTAGGATTTTAAAATGTGGCCGTTGGCCGTATTAACGAGTGACCGCATTAACAGGGGTGTTTTTATAAGGAAATGTCTGACCGTTTTGCCGGGCCGAAAAAAAGTGGCCGTAATAACGAGGTGACCTGGGTTCCACTGGATATGCTTTCATTACACTGTTCATGCTAAAACAAGGTTTAGAAGAAAGCGTTGAGCCAACTCATGGCTTAGAACGCGGTTTCGTTAAAGACTGGCCAACCTCTAGACGCCGCCACGTCTCGCCTTTCTCGCGTGGGGTGATTTTCACGCGCGCTCGCGTTTCGCTCGCGCTACTGTCCCTGAGGAAAAATGGGGACTACTCGTAGTCTAGCTAAACTCCGTTTAAAATGACCGGCCCACGAGTCTGAGGCAACGGCTGTACGTTCACATGGCACCGGACTAAGAGCCTGTTTACATGGAGGTGGGGGACCCTAGATAGGTGAGGTAACATGCGGCGGGTCACCCCACCTATCATGTAAACGTAATTAAATTAAAATTAGAGATTATATGGACAGGCGGGTTACCTCACCTAAGCGGGTTACCTCACCTACCTGGGGTCCCCCGCCTCCATATAAACAGGCCCTAATTTTCAACCGACTGAAAAATTTAACCTGACACTTCCTTCACACGAGGCCGTTTCGTTCAATATTTTTGCTCAATTCATACAGAGCTTTGTACGGCTAAGTGACTTAACTTTCGTACGGTAAGCGTGGTTCCCTGTGAACGAACCACTCTAGTATGATCTTTTCAGTATTGCATACAATCCTTCAATTTCGAGTCCCAACTCACATGTCATTGGTTCCTGCGACCAATAAGGAGAGACTTACCGAGCAACTCCTACACTACTCCGGGTACCAAATCGATCCGTCAGTAAAGCAACAATGGAGTGACAACAATACAGTCAAAATAGCACATAGTTTATTTGTAAGCAATGTGTTACTGAAAGTACTTTCCTCTTAGGACTCTTAGCATTTCGGCTTCTTTGGTGTGTTTAATTTTTTTCCTACTTTGTTTAACATCACATTACACCTTTTTAGAAACATAAAAATAATATGACATAGAATTCTATTTACATACTATGGTTATAACATATGATTTCTTTTACTATTCTATCTGAAACGTCTTCCCTAAAAAATTTCAATTAACGTTTAACTAATTTCATTAAGAGAGCATTTGGTTTTCTCACTTGTCACTCATTAATAGTAAATCTACATTGGTGGGTTCCTTAAACATGTCATACAAAAATACTGAAAATACTGTCTTATGATATACGATAAATGCTTTTCATAAAATTGGCTTTACTGTGTTTGAAATCCACCCAAACCTTCACCTTGATTTTAAAAACATAAACATACAGTGACATGGAATCCTTTTTACATACCAAAGTTATAAATGATTTCTCTAACTATTTAATCCGAAATGTCTAAAATTTGTCTTCTCTACAAACTGAAATTATATTGGTGTTGTTGATCTATGAACGTTAAACTGCGGTTATTTAGGGAGAATTTGATTTCTCCGCTTTTCCCTTTCAATAGAAAATCTTAAAACAAATCGGTTCTACGAAAATGTCTTACAAAAATATTGAATATAATGTCTAAGTAGTAGAATAAACGATTTACGTAAAATTGATATTACTTTGTTTTAAATCCACCCAACCCTTTCCTTCGAATTATCAGCGCTAATTACATGTATAAGTTCAAAACTGTGAACAGAGGGCGCGAATCGACTCTATTCACAGACCAGATAACCATAGGAAGGGGCATGTATTCGTATTCGGGTCATTTTCCAAAAACCTAGAATAGTTAGTCAGTTTCTGAATTACTTTCACTAATTAACTAATGGAAGGACCCTTCTCAAAGTAACTAAAAATTATAAAACTTCCTGTACTTTACAATAATGTAGGTCTTTTTTATCTTCCCTAAACATTCGTTGAGAACTGCAGACTAGACTGATTTCTTTTAACCTCCTCTAATCATGTGATAAAACAACTTATTTACACTACTTAAAAGTCCTTACTGATAAACGTTTTTTAAGTTGGCAGTTTTCTTCTCTTGAGGCGAATGAGTATACTTGTAAACGTAGTTAAAGAATTGCATGGTTCTGCCCTGGTTCCGCATCTTGAAGATGAACTCAGCCCGGGCATAGATTCAGTTTTGGTGTTACGTCAGAGGAGATTTTGCTCCACAGGAGATTGACTTTCTTTCTAGTTCTCTAAGGGAAACAAAGAAATAACAAACACGCTGCGGGTTAAAGAAGACAAGCAAACAGCGAAGGACACAAACGACAGCACAGTTCGTTGGACCTCAGACACTGTGCTTATCAAGACATCTCATCTAAAACTATATGAGTAAAGACGATTTAACTTAATCTAAAACTTGGGATCTAAAGCAAGAGCGCACGTGAAGGTAAAATCTTGAAATGTCCCAGAAAGTTAGAGTTAGATATACCTTGATGACCAAGAGAGGACTCTCTTGTTGATAACTTAAATGTTTCATATAGGCTTTGTCTACACTATGCCGACCGAAACCTATCCAATATGGACGATACACTCTCATCACCGGCGCGGCGCAGCTTCGCCCCGATACAAAAATCGCGCCAAAATCACCGTTTTTATGTGTCAACAGAAGCCATTTCCGGTACGATTTTCGTGCCGGCGCAAAAGCTGTGATCCGTATGATAGTGTGAGCATAGACTTAAGTTACAGAAAGTGTCGGCACTACTGACTTACAGGCATCTTTTCTCCCACTGGTGAATTAGGCCGGAGGACAAGAAATCGTTACTTGTATCGTACTTTCTTTATTTTTAAACGACATGGTCACAATTTTTTACCCTAAATTTTACCATTCATTGACGGTATTTTCAAAACTCAACCTGCTGGCAAATGAAACTCACGCGAGGAACAATTTGCATTCAACTATTTTTACTGCAGTTTTACATTCTAACATTCCACGTACGTATTTTTACTTTGGAAATAAAGGAAGCTGGAACATAGTGGAAACTGTGACATACGCCTTGAGCCTTTACTTCTCAACATAGGAGAAGGAGCTAAGACTTTATAATTGTTTTCGTTCCTTTAGTTTTTTATTTTGTCACCATATTTCAAAATTAAAGCTTATATATGATCCAAACTTACTAAAGAGGAAATATTCAATTATAAGCTTTAAGAATAGGAACTAGAAATACGTTTATCGCAACACCTCGCGAAGGTGTAAAGAAAGGGCAGCAGTGTAAATAAATTAAACCAGCCAAAAGGTAAGAAAAAGTAGGGTTAAAAACAGAAACAAAACGACCAAAAAAAGGGAAAAACATTTCCTCAGCCGGAAGTCCAACCCCGGACCTTCAACATGCAAAGTCATCTCCTCGTCTACTGCGCCAAGTCACCAAATGTTAAACGGAGGAGGTTACAGTATTATAATAGTACTTTAACAAAGCACTTACCCTGGACCATATTCCACATCTTCTCAACAAGGGCTCCACACTGCTCCTCCCAGTTGTACCTCTCTTCGTAGCTAGCACGCAAGGTTTGGATTTCTTGAAGACGTTGGGCTCTTCCTTTTTGGCGAACAGCAGCAATTGCTTTCGCCCATTCCATGGGGTCGTTGGAATTCACCACAAACGATTTTCCTGAGGGTAAATCGCGTAGTGCATGTGCGAATCCTGAATTGCCACTCACTAGAATGGGGAGACCAGCAGACAACGCCTCCAGAGCTGTTAATCCAAAACCTTCTGTTCTGGATGGCATAATGGCAACGTCAACCTCACAAAACAATTCTTTTAACCTTTCCTTGCCCTGCACAAACGCTCTGACAATAAGCTGGTTTTTAGCAATTCCAGTCTGAAGCAGGTTTTGGGCAACTTCGTCTTGTTTCCCAATGGGAGCGCCCACAAACATCAGGCAGTAGGAGCTATCTTTCAATTCAACAACTGCTTTGGCGGCAATGTCATATCCTTTGAGACTGAAGTCTTCAGAATCACCGCGGCCAAAGGTCAAAACCTTAAACCTCCCTTCCTCCCGTGTAGCTTGTTCCAGCATTGAAAATTCATGGAAAGTACCTGGGGTAAGCTGGAAGATGTATTGGTGTTTCTTGCAAACCCGCAGGTAGGATGAATAGGCTTCTCTCAACTTGGGTCCGACTGCCACGACAAGATCTGCCAGTCTGCACAAGTCTACTTCAGCTCTGTTCTTCTCTTCACCTTTGGCAACCGCGCTGTCATAGTTCTTGAACATTCCAAGTTCTTCAGGTGCAGTATGGACCACCTGTACCCACTTACAGCCGTGGGACTTCCGAATTACTTGCGCTTGTTTTCCCAACTTTGCCCCATGGCCCAGGACGATGTCGATAGCAAGGTTTTTCGGTGGGAAGCTCAACCAGACAAGAGGATCAAATCCTGGTAGACTCTCTGCTTCACGAATGACAATGTTCTGTTCTGCAGCGTCTCTCCGGTCCTCCTCACTGCAAGACGATTGTGGTACCAAAAGAGTAATGTTGACCAAGCTGTGCTTCGCAAGTAGAATGGCGAGATTTCTGTTAATTGTTGACAAGCCACCCATGGATGAGCCCCACTCACTCGCCAACAAAGTAACATTCAGTGCTTTAACAGATTTCTCTGGGTCACTTTCACCTCCTCTATCTTGCCATGTGCCAAGAAAACGGGGAGTGTACTGCACCTAACAAAAGAGCAATACGTTTGACAAAGTGAATACTGATTTCACCACCGATTGAGTTGAAGGGGTCACAACGCACTTGCCTGGTTGCTGAAGTGTTTTAGCATTTTTTTTTTAGTCTTCCCTGCCGAGACTTACATGGTTTACAAAAAAATGATAAAACAACGTTAAACGTACGATAGACTGAGACTAATTTATTATGGAATTTGAGAAAATCTGTCGGGTACTTTCTCCTCGAGACAGTACGTGTGTGCACGGTTTCAGCTACAGCACATTGGGAGGGCGTTGAAATTTTGGATACCTTTTAAGTTTTCAGCCCTTGTCAACGCCAAATCAAAAATAATAAAAATATAAATTACAAACTGAAAAATTTTACAAACTGATAAAAATGGAAGCGGTAACTTTGATAAAAGAGGGAAAAAGTTAAATTATCTTTGACATTTCTGGCTATTCAGATATGAAAGCAAAATTACTTTCACTTCAGTGTAAAGGAAACTTGTTCTAAAAAAGTGCCAGATATGGGCAGGATGGGCATTTTCCGTCAACGATTTTTTTTACCCATACGAGACCATCTTCGCTTATTCCCCCTTCCCCGACCACAGTAACACGTAATACAACTAATTCACCTCTCCGGTATATAATGTTGAGATCATTATCCACAAAAACAGAGGAAGATTAGTTGAGAGGTCAACGCATATGACTTGTCATCCGGAGGCTCAGATTCCAAGTCCCGCTGTGACCACTAGCTGGCGGATTTGGTTGGGGAGGGGCAATGGAGGGGAGCACTCGTTCGAGCACGCTTCTTGCGCACCTTAGTGGCCAGCTACGCAGGTTAGTATTGTTAACATCAACATCGCAAAAGATTACTTTAGGTCACTTCATACTATATTTTATTAAATATTTTACCTCGATTCTTCTTAAAGAAAGCCACTTTTCCATGCCAACAACCCTCCTCACACGATCACGAACGTTCTTCGTGCATATCAGCCGCTGCCCTTCCTTTAATTCAAAAAAGTGTAGACAGTCCTCTTGGGTACATGCAGCTTCACGGTGGTTTGAACATTCAGCCAGACAGTGGGGGCACGCAACGGATAACTCGTACTGCAACCCGCTAAGACATGGCAACTCGTGAGACAATTTTTGCAAAGTGTCGTCTATGAAGACACGAACGCGACTTGGTATTTCAACTGATTCAGACACTGAAACTGACTCTTCATCTTCATTTCTTTGCTTCAGCGCAATCTTGATAAAACTTTTCTTACAAAGAAGAATAAAATCATAGATGATCTGCTTGCCGACAATGACGAAATGAGCACCATTTTGGTACAGAGTAGGAGGTGGTGTCTCCTGCCAAGTCTTACAGCACCAGGAAATAGAACTGGAAACAAGGCGTATGAAGAGACCTTTCGGAACAAACCCACCTCGAAAATGAAGATATAGTGGGCATGGATCAGCTGGGGTAGGGTGTAGTTTGCAAATATCTGTGGGTGGGGTCTTGAGCTGCGCGGGTACAAAGTACGTGGTACCAGAGGTGCTTGATGTAAATTTCGCAATCAAACCAAACTGGTCCATCATATCCAAAATGTCATCCTTGACAATGGTTTGATCCACAAATTTGGAAAACACGTGACTGACAAGTTCCATGCGGAGAACACCACTCTTTTCAAGTTCCTTCCAGTAGGTTGAAAAAAGAGGGTTCTAAAAGCAACAAAATATATAGTGTCAGGATTTCCAGGCTTAGCAGCAACCAAGACGTGTATCTTAAGGTTCACTTTTGCGGTATAACTAAACCTCTTATGTAAATTTCAGTGTCTAAATCACACCTACTGCTTGCTCATAAGTTTCGTAGGTTTAATTTACGCGACACGATTCACATTTTCAGGTTATTATAATAACCGCATTCTTCAAATAACGTGCGTAACGTAATATTTTGTGAATGTAACTTCAATTTTTGTTCGTGTACAAAAAGGGTAACTCTAAATTTACCTAGCTTCGCTTAAACGAAGACACATGTCTCTACCATGCCATAACGATGTCACAAATGAAGACAGTGAACGTTATCCTTTAAGATTACAATTACAATTTAGGCCAGCAGAATCCTGCGTTTTGCTTACTAATAAGTCGTATAAGTTGTATAGCCAACGTAACAACTGGAAAACACCTCTTATATCGTAAAATTATGAAACTCTTCTTTCTTCTACTTTTTTTTCTCACCGCTTCATCAAAACGAGGAATGGTAATCAGCTCTTTAAACAGGTCAATCAGCCATTTAGCCTCCAGAACAACTGTGCTCCTGTGTTTTATAATCAGGCCGAGGTCATGATAGAAATTTAACATTGTTTGAAACTCGTCATCATCGTCAATGAGGCAATCTTCCCTGGCAGAAGTTTGAAGTTGTTCCACAGTCGTGTAATGAATTCCCTGATCCACCGATTCCTCAAGTACCGTCTCAAAATGTGCCCACCTACAAACGTGAACAAAGAGCAATACCGTATAGAAAAGAAATCTTCAAAACAGTCGTAGTTCTACACGGCCGTTACAGAAAATGAGTTCTATATCCGTACGCTAACAGTTAAGTCCCTCTCTATAGTTTTACTTTTAACCTATGAATGCTATTCTTCCGGAGGCCAAATAGATTTATTACAACAAATATAAATTCGGATTTTAAGGTGGCTGGATACAGTTTTTCAGGGTCAATACCCGCATAAACAAGGATTTGAAAAAATTGCCACCACAGTTGTGTCAGATAAAGATGAAAATTTGTTATGATTAGGGTTTCAACGACATCGGAGTTGTCATAGCAACGAAATGACGCTATTACCTATTTCACTTGCTGCAGTGTTTCTTGGCACTGAGAACTGTCCTTCCAAAATCGTTTATGGGAGCTTTTTCCTCCAATAGCGACCTCGATGTTCATGTTTCAGTTTAAGCGAAATCTGTAACAGCGTTATCGAGATAACTGCTGTGCGGCTCCCAGCCAACAGCTCGTTGGCACTTAGCGATAGCTATAACTAGTTGATATGTTGTAAGGGAGTAAAATAAGGGCTACAGTCCGCTAATATTTTATCAGAAATTTTGTGTTTATAAGTGAGAGCCTCTCATTATTCAGGGTATTGTCTCCAACTTCCATATTTTCGTGCACAACAATAGCTAGCAGTTTTGCATATTCCAAATACATTGTTAATTACTGCTGTTCACGTGAAAATGAAACGTGGAGACAATTCCTTGAATAATGAGAGGCTTTTACTTTTAATGACAAACTTTTCGATAAAAAATCAACGAATTGTAACCCTTGTTTTACTGCCTTACAATATATCTATAAAACTGTGAAAGGTTTGAACCCAGGAGTCATTTCAAAAGGTTGAATTTGATCGTCCTATTCAGGACTACGTTCACCCGGACGATCAAACTCAACCTTTTGAAATATATCTATAATCTTGAAACTGAAAATGAAGAAATGATCGTCGCAGTGAACGCAATTTATGCAATTGCGTAAAGAAGCCTGAAAACAATTCAGGACTTCAACGGGGTTTGAACCCGTGACCTCGCGATACCGGTGCGATGCTCTACCAACTGAGCTATGAAGCCACTGACGTTGGCAGCAGGTCAATTGTGGGTTCATATGTTCAGAGCTCAGTTGGTAGAGCATCGCACCGGTATCGCGAGGTCACGGGTCATTTCATTTCTGCAGTTCATATATGATTTATTTCACATATCATTAACAATCTTGAAACTAAACGGTCATATAAAAAGAAGGTTAATCTCAAGAGCGGTTTAAAAATTATTCGCTAATTTGTTAAAGAAGACCAAAATGTTTACAAACCGCTAACAAGAGCACTTCGATACATACTAATCAAACCCTTCTTTCTAGCAATCTCCAAGATCTTTCACAAACGTTTTTAAAAAGATTGAAACTACTATGAGGTGAAATTGCATGTCAAAAGCGCCTCGTTTTCTACAGATAACAGCCGAACATCAAGATTGTCCACTTTTTACTGTGTTTCTAACCATAAAAAGTTCACCCCAAAACATCCTGATAACACTCTTACAGATTTCGCTTAAACTTCACGAAAATCGAGGCCGCTTTTGGAGGAAAAAGCTCCCGTGAACGATTTTGGTAGAACAGTTCCCAGTGCCGAGATATACTTCTGCAAGTAAAACAGGTAATAGCGTCATTTCGTTGCTATGACAACTCCGACGTCGTTGAAATCCTAATGATAACAAATTTTCATTTTTATCTGATACAACTGTGGCGGCAATTTTTCCAAATCTTTGTGTATGGCGACGTAGTTTATGCTCAAACTTGGGAGGCATTGACCCTGCAAAACTGTATCGAGCCACCTTAAGGAGTCACTGTACCCCTCAGGGACGGTATTTCCCTTACTCGTTCCGGTGTTCATTCAATAAATAAATAATATATATATACATATTTTTATAAAAGAGTTTGATTATCTTGCAAGGAATTGATCTTTTCAGCCTTTTTTTCGTACAGCTTCTAATTGAATTCCATATCGCTTAATCAAATATCAACAAAAAAAAAACCTATAAGCCCTGGGCGCTAAAAGGAGCAGCATCTAATCACCACCAGCCTGTCGATCAGTCGCCATTTTTATTTTGGTGTTTCCTATCTCTCTTTCCCTAACAGTTCCACCACAAACATTTAGGCAAATATCCCCAAAAAGGACTGGTCATTGCCATCCATCTACTGCTGTCCCGAGGATTTCCGCAAAACAGAAGTAGAATCTGCATTCAGCATAATCTCTATTCATCTGCTAAACTAAGTACTCCTATAGAATGGGCCAAATTAACTTTCTTGTGACTTCGGAGATGGGTTTGACAGAGCCACGTTCTTTTATATCAAGACCTAAATACTAACAATATCGCCAATGCCTTTAAACATTTCTTTGATAACCGTAATACTGACAAGTGTAATATAAACGTCGTAATAGTATCAAACAATGAATTGAAATAAAATAGCTCTTACCAGTACAAGAAAATACATTTTAAAACTGTTCTTATTCTCCTAATGGGTCCTATGGGCTGAACACAGCATTTAAAGATTTAAAAAAGCTCTTTCTGTAAGGGTGCACAAAAAGGCTGGCAATCGAGCCTATCACCATGTTTAATAAAATTTTTCTTCAATCAGAGCAAGTTACGATAATGAGATTTGCAGCTGATTTTGTCGTTTCAAGTTAAGCGTTCTTTTAAGAATGTCCTCTGTAGTTTTCCTTCGAAGCACTCGTATCAAAGATTACGTGACCTATGAAACCGATGGGCTCTGGGAAAGAGACGTCTAAGGTCTATGATGCATTTCCGTATTCGGTAACGGTACTTGACCTAAACTACCAAACACGAATTTATGGAGGTTGCGCTCTCCCGACGTCGAACGCAAACAAAATACATCACAATTTGATACTTAATGAAAAACTTTTCAAAATGGTCTAATCATAATACTTTGCTGGAATTATCACAAACCAGCTTAGCCAACAAGAACCTGAACACATGCCAATCAGATCAAAATTAGATACTTTTCAAATAAAAACCAGTCAAGGTAATCCCCATCCGCTGTAGATAAGAAATCAGTATGGGCGAAATGCTAGGAAAAAGCGAAATTTGCGAGAATTATATTTGCGAAAAGTTCATCGCACACGACTATCACTAAAACATTACTCACCTGGTTGGTATCTTTTCCCCCATGTATGGCTCTTGTCTCAACACTTCCATGATTTTAGCACGCAAGGCATCGATGCCATCACTTTCGGTACTGAGAAGGTCACCTTCTTGCCCTTGGGAAAAATACATACAAAATAACTGTACTGGTATGTGTATTGGTACACATTACATTACAAAAGAATTTTACGATTCTCTTTTTCTTGAAGAGCTTTGTAATAATCGGATACAAGCCGGTATGAATTTATAATGATTGCCACCGTTGTTCGTTTTCATTGAATAAGAAAAAATACTAGCGATACTCTAACTGCTAATTGTTCAAGTAATACTCTTTATAAGATTGTATAGGTTTACACTATCGGGGAAAATTTTGATGTAGAGATCTGTTGGCGTGTTTCTGCATGTGAAATCGAATTTTATGGTATTCAAGAGCAGTCGAGATGGGTCGCCTAGATCAGCAGGCTCTTCATAATACTGATCAAGATGGAATCTAACAGTTCCTTAATTTATTACCAAGTAGAAGTAGGGTGACCAAGGAAACATGATCATTTACTTTCAGCGGAAAAGGTATACCTTTTTATAATTTAGTTTTCCAGGGAAGAGTGAGCATTGATTTTTCTAGCTTGGGAGAATATTTCGTCTGTATATCTTTATTACTAGAACCTTACCGGATGACATTTCCACTGTTTCTCAGTTTTCTCGCAGTAAGTTGGGATGTCGTTATTTGGTTGCGACTGTACTGAGGTCTGGAGTTTAATTCTGTTCTTCATAAAATAACTGGTGGGTGTGTGAGTTTGTTACATGTTTTAAACTGTTAATACTATTGGTTACACATACCGAAAAAAGGTGAACTTCGAAAAATTCAATTTCGGAGAACACATCAAATAGTTTTGGCGGAACAAGGAAGAAACTCAGACGAATTAGTTTAGGGAACGCGTACCCCT
>CALNXK010000331.1:187500-257500 GCA_942486035.1 Porites lobata
GAGACGCCTAGACAATCTCGGAGTGCACATGCGTGAGCATTTTTGAAAAGTTCACACGGTCAACTGAAATAATCTATAAATAACTTTGCGCGTGAATATCCTTCGCTAAAGATCGGCACTATTGACACTATTACAAAAGTAACTAACCTAGTTCGTGTCATAAATGTGTTGCTTTGAAGAACAATAATTAATAAACAAAAGCGGAACTTTTACCTCCTTTTCCCACCAGAGTAGTAATGGAGCACGATCGTAGGAACAACGGGGCTCTAACTGTGGAGAAAATATCTTTCGAATCAAATATCGTGTTGGGATTTCCGAAAGAACAAAAATATTACTTTGAATCGGAAAGAATACTACTGTATAACGTGCAAGTAATTTCTCTTTTAGTCCATCTTCAAATGAACCATTAAAATTATAGTCTTTATTGATAAAAAAGATATGAAACAGCAGTTTGTTGACATTCTACCAAATTTAGAGACCAAATTCAACGGGCGTCGATTAAACCCGGAACATGGAACATCCCGGAACATTCCGGAACATCCCGGAACATCCCGGAACATGAAAAAATTAAAATATTTTTTTATGAAAAAATAATCAATTAATTAAATAATAATAATAATAATGATAATAATAATAATAAATAACAACAATAATAATAATAATAATAAATAATAAAAGGAACAATAGACAGAAAACAATTTTTGAAAAAATTTATAATAACAAAATAAATAACATAACATAAAAACGAAAAATAAAGAAACAAATTAAGAAAGAAAGAAAAAGAAACTGGTATCATCTCCGAGTATGAGAAAACAATATTTTGTCGCAATGAATTTTTTGCAGTGGGCGAGTGAGGGTCCGTTCAAATGACAGTAATGAGTGAAGGCTTGCTTCTAAATTCAAAATATATTAAAATGGGTCGCGAGGAGAGGGTTCTCAAGCTTTCGTCACACAGCCACCTCTTGTAAACGTTTGCCATGCGGTTTAACGGTTATCCATTTACGGCTTTGCGACCGCCGTAAGTTAGGGGCTCGTCGCTTTGGACTTGCATAATTAAATTAAAGAATCACATTCGCTGTGAATAGTTGCAGTGGCAGTGGTAGAGCAGCGGTAGTTTCTAACTGTTATCAGTTAGTCTGAATTTTAGCCGTCTCCCCGCAAACTCCTTTTGCGACTCGAGGAGACTTCTGAAATATCATGCTGACTGTAAACAGTATAGAAACTACCACGAAGGTGAGTATTGTCCACTAAAATCCAAAGACAGGAGCCCCTATACTCTTCTCAAGTTCACAGAGCCGCCTAGTCTGTAACTAATTCATGTTCAAGTAGAGCAAAGCACGTCAAGTAAGCAAATGTAGGATATATAAAAGGAAACTATATGTTGGCTTGAAATGAGCTACTTACCGACTTGGCTTGACATGAAATACTGCACCGACATTTTAGACCATTGCAGAACCGTACATGGAAAACCGCCAAATGATTAACTCACGGCAAACAATTACAAGAGGTAGTTGTGTGAGGAAAGCTTAAAAAACCCCCTCCTCGCGACTCATTTTAATATATTTTGAATTTAGAAGCAAGCCTTCACTCGTTACTGTCATTTGCATGAACCCTCACTCGCCCAACAAAATTTTAATTTGTTGCGACAAAATGTGGTTTTCTCATACTCAGAGAGGATACCAGTTTCTTTTTCTTGATTATTTCATTATTTTTCGTTTTTCTTTTGTTATTTTACGTTATTATTAATTTTTACAAAAATTATTTTATCATATTTTTTTTTTTCAAAAAAATTATTTTTATTTTTTCATGTTCCGGGATGTTCCGAGATGTTCCGGAATGTTCCGGCATGTTCCGGAATGTTCAGCCTGTCCGATTAGTTTGATAAGCTTCCAAATCCAAAAATTAAATTACATAAAGTATTTCGAAGTGAAATAATAACGAGAAATTTATGGGAGCAAGCGAAAATAGAGAAACGAAAGATAGCTTGTCATATCCAAGAATAAATATAAACTTATTTCTTTAGCTTACCTCCACGGCATCCGGCATCCTAGAACGTCTTCGCCGGTGAAGCTAGAGAAAAGGTGTTAAAAAAACCTCAGGATCCAAAACAACACGTTAATCAAAATATCACTTAGCCTGCGAAAACATCCGTTTCTCCTCGCTCTTCGTCGCTGAGGACGTTTCGCGCGGAGGAACGTCTGCGACTCAGCGACAGAAATTCCATACTGATGACGTAAAATCTGTCCAGAATCCGGTCAGAAGCGCTGATTCGTCGACGGAGCAGTTACATTGTTTTAGCTATTGTTTACAAATGACAGACAAAAGACAAAAGGCCAAAAAGGTCAAATGTAAACACGAAGAATCTCTAACAAAACAGTCAATATTTGTGCAATATAGTCTTCTCTAGAAGAAGCATTTGAGTTTTGCTGGAGCTCGTGGGGAGATCAACGCAACACTACCAAAATCGACCAGAAGACACGCAAAATTAGACAAATTTATATTTGGAACCCCATGACTACCGGATTTATTATGTAAACATTGATTTGCGTCATCAGTATGGAATTTCTGTCACTGAGTCGCAGACGTTCCTCCGCGCGAAACGTCCTCAGCGACGAAGAGCGAGGAGAAACGGATGTTTTCGCAGGCTAAATATCACTTGGACCTTTTCGCTAATGAAGAGCTATCACGCTGCTAAGCTTGAATTAGACATATATTGAAAAAGGAACTCGTGTCAATAAAGTATCAGAAGTGAGTGGGAATCGCACCTGGTTAAAGAACTGGTTCACAGGGATATGCATCTTTTCTAGTTAAGAGAAGGGAATCAGAACTGCTTTTCATGCTTTAATGTTCAACCTCCTTCAAAAAGCCAAATAATATAAATGCTGTTGTTAAAAAAAGCGTTTTACCTGTTTTCGTGAATTCGCTACCCAAAGATCACTATGCTCAAAGGACAGGGCAAATTTTCTAGGAGAGAGGCATTATTTTTTTTTCCCACGAGTTTACAAAGAGAAAATGCAATGATTATTATTAATGTAACCATCAGGTATACTCTACCCACGAGTTTACGGACAGCAAATGCAGTGATTATTATTAATGTAACCATCAGGTATGTTCTACCCACGAGGTTACAGAGAGCAAATGCGGTGATTATTATTAAATGTAACCGTCAGGCATATTCTACCCACGAGGTTACAAAGAGAAAATGCAATGATTATTATCAACGTAACCTTCAGGTATGTTCAACCCACGAGGTTACAGAGAGCAAATGCAGTGATTATTATTAAATGTAACCGTCAGGTATATTCTACCCACGAGGTTACAAAGAGAAAATGCAATGATTATTATTAACGTAACCTTCAGGTATGTTCTACCCACGAGGTTACAGAGAGCAAATGCAGTGATTATTATTAAATGTAACCGTCAGGTATATTCTACCCACGAGGTTACGGAGAGCAAATGCAGTGATATTATTAATGAACCATCAGGTATGTTCTACCCACGAGGTTACAAAGAGAAAGTGCAATGACTATTATTATCGTAACCTTCAGGTATGTTCTACCCACGAGGTTACAACTATCAGGTATGTTCTACCCACGAGGTTACAAAGAGAAAATGCAGCGTGGCCGAGTGGTCAGCGCGTCGGACTCGCAACGGTAGGTACTTCATATATGATTATTATTATGTACCTAAACATACTTATCATATCTTATTATATATTATTAGTAATATCCCTATACATCACCATACACCCCCTTACACCGCTATACATCACCATACACCCCCATACATAACCATAAACCTCTACACATTCCCATACACCCCTATACATCACCATACACCGCTATACATCACCATGCACCCCTATACATCGCCATATACCTCTATACAACACTATATACCCCTATACATCCCCATACACCCCTATACATTCCCATACACCCCTATACAACACCATATACTCCTATAAAACACCATATACTCCTATACAACACCCTATACTCCTATACATCACCATACACCCCTACACATCATCATACATCCCTATACATCACCATATATCCCTATACATCACCATACACCCCCATACATAACCATACACTCCTATACATCACCATACACCCCCATACATAACCATACAACCCTATACATCACCATACACCCCATACATCACTATACATCCCTATACATCGCCATATACCCCTATACAACACCATATACTCCTATACATCACCATACACCCCTATACATCACCATACACCCCTATACATCACCATACACCCCAATACATCACCATACACCCCTACATATCACCATACATCCATATAAATCACCATACACCTCTATACATGACCATACACCCCTATACATTACCATACACCCCTATACATCACCATACACCACTATACATCACCATACACCCCTATACAACACCATACATCCCTATACCTCACCGTACATCCCCATACACAACCATACAGCCCTATTCATCACTATATACCCCTATACAACACTATATATTCCTATACATCCCCATACACCCCTATACATCACCATACACCCCTATACATTCCTATACGCCCGTATACATCACCATACACCTCTATACATCACCATACACCCCTATACATTCCCATACGCCCGTATACATCACCATACACCCCTATACATTCCCATACACCCCTATACATCACCATACACCACTATACATTACCATACACCCCTATACATTCCTATACGCCCGTATACATCACCATACACCTCTATATATCACCATACACCCCTATACATTCCCATACACCCCTATACATCACCATACACCCCTATACATCACTATATACCTCTATACATCACCATACGCCCCTATACATCACCATACACCCCTATCCATTCCTATACGCCCGTATACATCACCATACACCTCTATACATCACCATACACCCCTATACATTCCCATACACCCCTATACATCACCATACACCCCTATACATCACCATATACCTCTATAGATCACCATACGCCCCTATACATCACCATACACCCCTATACATTCCTATACGCCCGTATACATCACCATACACCTCTATACATCACCATACACCCCTATACATTCCCATACACCCCTATACATCACCATACACCCATATACATCACCATATACCTCTATAGATCACCATACGCCCCTATACATTACCATACACCTCGATACATCACCATACACCCCTATACATCACCATACACCTATTTATTATATAGACACGAGTGTTTTACTGGAAAACATACCACTCGTAAAATTCATAAAAACTACATCCGGGACCCGAGTGGTTTATTTTCCATAATCTCACACGTGAGTTTATCGATGACCTAATTTCGGTAATTTCCCCTCGAAATTTGTAGGCGTCTTTCTTTTTGGCGAATAAAAATCTATTATGTTATCGATCTCTTTTTGTCTATATAATAAAAAGAACATTACACGGTGGTTTGAAGATATGAATCTTATTTTCTCGTGGCAAAAGCAATATTTATCTAAAATTCATATCTTTGGGCCACCGTGTAATATCTTCTATATACATTACCATACACCCCTATACATAGCCATACATCCCTATACATCACCATACAACCATATATAGTTTTTTTATGTGTGTCATTGTCCCATTTTATTTCTAGATGCCTTGCATTCAGTAAAGCATATATAGCATTAATTCTTTTCAAAGCTCGCCACTAGTGGTGTGCCTGCATAGCATGGCTGCCCTCGTGGCGGTAGAGCTGTCTGCAAAAAGTCCTTTAATTGCTTAAGTTCCAAACTGATAGTGGCTTAAAAAGCTCAATCTAACATCACGTCGCAGTCGCGCAACGGCAAATTAATAATTCTGCAAAGAATACTTCTGTGATGTAAGTGTAAAGTCGTAGTGTTTTGCTAATCCAAGCATATTCTTATTGTAAAAACTTGCAAGAGGTGACAGACCGCACATCTTCACCGGCGTGAAACCTTTGAAACCTTTTATATATTGCTCCATTGAGGAGACTTCTTTCAGGGATCTTACAGTTTAAAATTTGAACGATGATATCGCTTCATATAGCGGACCAAGATACGGCTCGGTACAGTTTATGTTCAGCAAGGGAAATTGTGTAAGTTGAGCAGAACCTTTAAAATGTTCAACAGAAAATTTATTCAGTTCGCGCGTATTCCTGTTGAATTTGTAGCCCGTTTATCAGATATATCTACTCAAAAATATAATAAGTTTTCCATAGCTGCCGTTATCTTAGAGTAACTGCTTTTCATATCTCCGTAAAGTTTAAGTTTACGCGATCTCAGAGAACAATGTTTAGCTGTACACAGCACGTAGCCTTTTTAAAAATATATCCAGATCTGACACTGGTTTTCGGTATTTATCACGTCTAAGCATGATTTAAGTACATTATGATGCTGCGTCCTTTGAATGTCGTTTTAAAACTCAATCGCTTTGTAAATGTCACTTGTAGTTTTAATATCAGAGGAGAGTATTTTAAAGCTCAATATTTTTCAATACCATTAGCATGTTGCTTTTTTACCAATCAATTGACTGGCTTCTTTGTGCCACTACATAATGTGGGTAGTTAAATATAAGTTTACAAGCAAGACCGGCGGTTTCGAATCTTACGATTCTCATCAGTTGCTATGTGGTGGGATGGTTGAGGTGAACTCTGAACCATTCCGTATTGCTTGATTTATTTGGTTTGTTTGGAGGATCGAAAATGGTGCGGTTTGATTGGTTCCTTGCAAAAAACCAATCAGGTTGCTGTAGGTTCGATCCGTGTTTTTCTCAAAGCTAGGTTGTGTTTTTATAAAGGTTTAAATTTGAAAAATAGGAGTCTTGCCTTGCTTTTTTGTAAAGTATAAAAACATCTTGTTAAAATGTTTATGGTGTATAAGTGTTCCTCAAAATGGCGAGGGACTATGTTGTATACTTTCGTTTCAATTTAAAGCAAGGCTTGCGTTGACTATACAGTTGTGTACTGTACAGAATGTAGACAAGATTATTTTTTACTGGCACAGCATGGTATAGTGGTGTATGGGAATGTATAGGGGTGTATGGCTATGTATGGGGGTGTATGGTGACGTATAGGGATGTATGTTGATTTATAGGGATGTAAGGTGATGTATAGTGATGTATGGTGATGTATAGGCATGTATGGTGATGTGTGGGGGTGTATGGTTATGTATGGGGGTGTATGGTTATGTATAGGGGTGTATGGTTATGTATGGGGGTGTATGGTGATGTGTGGGGGTGTATGGTGATGTATGGGGGTGTATGGTTATGTATGGGGGTGTATGGTGATGTATAGGGATGTATGGTGATATATGGGGGTGTATGGTGATGTATAGGGGTGTATGTTGATGTATAGGGGTATATGGTGATGTGTAGGGGTGTATGGTGATGTATGGGGGTGTATGGTGATGTATAGGAGTATATGGTGTTTTATAGGGGTATATGGTGTTGTTAATAATATGTTTAGGTACATAATAATAATCATATATGAAGAACCTACCCGCAACCGGCGGTCCCGGGTTCGAGTCCCGCTCTGGCCACTTGCTGGATTTGTGCTCGGTCGTCCCGAGTTCAAATTCTCGGCCAGCTTGTAAATAGCCAACTGGTTGCCTTCTGCCAGTTGGGGTTTTTAATCCTGTTATGTTGTATTTGAATTATTTGTTTCTAAATATTTGAGTGGAGTGCCTGTAAATTAGCTGGACAAGCTAAGTGCAATTTCCACTATAAACAAGCCTTTAACCTTTTTTTAACCTTTTTTAACCTGATTATTATTAACGTAACCTTCAGGTATGTTCTACCCACGAGGTTACAGAGAGCATGCAAATGCAGTAACAATTATTAGATTTTAGTGCAATGTTCTATCAGGTTGAGTTCCTCCATTAAAAGAGTTTTTTGCTAGGGTTAAACAAGTTTGGCTTTCATGAGTTTCAAGGTGCAAGAAATTATCAGTATAATTATAGCACACAAACATTGTCATCTAATTTTTCGCACGTAGCCGGAATAAGCCAAGAAATGAAGTAAATATGACGAAAAATTGTCCTCAGATGATCTCCATATTAAGTAAATTATACTAAACGTTGCGAAAGAAATTATTGTTTGTATCCGTCTTATCCATCGTAAAAGCGAGGGGTCATCGCATGACATCCGGTATATTAACCAGAGGTAATACTCACGGGTTTCACGAGTTGTATGCACTATTTTTCGCCGAGAAACAAATTTAAACTTCAATTCTTACCTTACAGTAGTCCGTTCTTTTACCTTGCATTCGACAACAAATCTGTTAGAGGCGAACAAAGCGATTCCGGCACTCTTCTTTATGATGAGTAGCAAGCCGCAGGAACTGAAGCCGCTTGACTGAAGTAAAATCCACCGATATGCACGGCATTCTCACTACAAATACAGTCGAACCCCGCTATTTCGAACTCGGTTAATTCGAAGTCCCCGCTATTTCGAAGGAAGATCAAATTCCCTTGGATTTACCCTTCCCCTTTACGCTTCCCCGGTTATTTCGAAACCCCGCTATTTCGAACTTTTTTCCATTTCCCTTGGGACTTCGAAATAGCGGGGTTCGACTGTATAAACAAACGTCGCGGGGAAAAAAAGACGAGGAGGAAAAATTGCCAGATCTTCGCCTCGGCAATGTATTCCAGCTACCATGCCGGCGTATCTCCAGAAGGTGGACTAGAAGTGGGACAAACCTTGTGATTTTTTTTTAGAAGCCCTTTGCGCGGAAACTAATTTATTCTTGGGCGAAATGAAGATTAACAATATGTATACTGAAATCTAATCCACGACAAGAAGATTTTCGCACTGTAGCGCGACATATTAAATGCCTATTTTTACAAGTACGCGGAGAAAGTGGTCCACTAGTTTAACTTTTTTAAGATGAATTTACTCCACAAAAGCAAAATGAAATGTTTTATCTCTATGTTGTTTACGTGCCTGATTAGAAGGCAGAAGGAAATTCATCATACAGACCCCATCAAAATGAAAGTACACGAATGAAACGGAATAAGTCTGGGACGGTTTAGTTTCTTCTCAGCAGCTTCTTTGCTTTTATAACAAAAATTTAATGTCTGTTTTAAACGTTGGCATATCAACGCGCCTAGTCACTGAATGAAAACAACAGTCACGATCACGTTCTTCGAAACCGACCAGACGCGCGCGACCTACCACTGTTATGGTAAGCAATTATCCTGAAGGTGTTAATGTTCCCGTGACAGTCTTCGCACTGAAGGTGTAAATGGTAAACCGAACGGTCGCTTTGATCAGAAAGACCTGTCAACTTTGATGATTTAACTGATTAAATTACGGGACAGAAATTTGACTGCTTGCGGCTCCTCGTGAATAATTTTTTGCGACGCTGTTTTGCTTAGCCTACGAATAGTTTTTGAGATGAAATAAAGTTCAAATTAGTTTAATGAGATACATGAAAAAGAAAGGCCAAACGCCTTTCAACAATGGAAACGTGCGTAGAATCTTTCATAAGCGCGGAAAAGTTATTGACAGCTCGCCCGCTTCCAAAAGCTCCGCCCCAAGTGAGACAAAATGTCTCACTTCTCCGAGTTTGTCTAGGCCTCAAAAACTTTCTCGGACCACGTGACCCGAAACGCATCGGCCGCGCATAATAATGAGGCCTAGGGACTAGACAGTTTAAAACATCACAAGATGACAAAAACTCTGTCAGCTGCAGCTATCAGTAAGCAGGTTTCCAGACGCTGATGAAATTTTCCGCATGAACTCACCTGTCAAATTTTGACCAATCAGAACATAAAAATTGGACTTAGAGCCAACCTCGTCCCCAGGGCGCTTTTCCCTGGCTTTGGAGGTGGGGTCAACGCGTGACAGTGACAAAAGTCAAAAGCGATTGCCTTCCCTGCATGTAAAAGCCGGTTGAATTTTCGCGTCCGAGGTCAGTTCGAATCAAAATTTTAAAAGTGCGGCTCATGAACACGACTTATTTCATATGCATTTTAAAAAGATTGAACTTGAGCCTGCGATCATTTGAAAAGTAGCAGCTTGTCAGCGGATAACTTCAAAAAAACACTCGAACTCAGTGGGTCGATACCTGAGCCCGCGATACGGTCATGCGATACCGGTCAGCAGAAACATTATTTTGACAGCTGTCAATGTTTCAAAACATGGATGTACAATATCAGGTTGCAGGCTCCCAAACTAGCTAGAAAGATAGGTATGCCTGTGGTGCGGACGGACGGAAGGTCGGGTGGTCGGTGAACGGTCACGTGATTGCCGAACTTTCTAGGATGGATAGGTTTTCTAAGCTATGGGGCTTCGAATTGAGCCCGTGATCAAATAAAATATCAGCGGAAAACTTTAAAAACTACGTGACCTCAATGGATAGAAAAGTGAGCCCGCGATAAGTCAGGTGATGATGGTCAGCGTATACTCTAGTTTGACAGCTGTCAAGTAACCTTCATTAGAATGGCGAATATTCGAATTAACAGACTACGAGTGTGAGTAAGACATATCCGTCCGGCTTGTAGTGGAAAATGCCAGATCGTGTACCTGAGCCCACGTTATTAGTTTTCTGATAGTGGTCTGCACATGGTGTCCCATTTTGACAGCTGCCAATTGACCTTAATTTGGCTCGCCAATATAACTTTAAACGACTGTCAGCCGACTGACAGCCCTGCCCGGCGTAGTTTCGTTTTTATGTTGAATTGGTAAGTGTGACACATTATATCAGCTTATATGTAGGGGCAAAACGACTGGTCTTTCATCTGAGCCCGCAAGATGGTCATGTGATAATTGTCAGCGGATGTCTAATTTTGACAGCTGCCAATCTAATCGTACTCATTCGGATGGCTTACATAACTGAAAGGCTAGCCAAGTCGTGCAAGATCTATTGTGACATTTGACATCGGCTTACATGAAGTGTTTGTACGGGCGGGCGGGCGGGCGCTACGTCATAACCAAATTTTCTCGGATGGATATTTTATCACCAAATTTTGTTACCCATGAAGCTCCGCTATAAATTTTATTTTGGATGCTCTTTCTCTCTTCGACGTGAGGATCAGTTCGCTGGTATCTTTTTCTACTAATCCACATCTTTTTAAAGATTTCGCCACTACAATAATAATAAGAAGAAGAACGATAACAATAACAGTAATAATAATAATAATAATAATAATAATAATAATAATAACCCCCTTATTGAGCTATTTTGAAAAAATAGCTCATATATCAGTGGTTTGAACGTATGTATCTTTGTGGCTTTCTATGTTCGGATGTCTGTTGCAGGGGCCAATAAGGTTGAAGGTACTATGAGTTGATGCGCAGGAACCAATGAGATTTTGGCATCTAACGTGACATTTACTCTTTTTTTTTTTTTTTTTTTTTTTTAATTTTTTTTTTTATTTATTTACAACACAAGCACTACTTACAAAATGTTACTTAACACAACTTACAGTGCTTACACTACTTACAAAACCGTACTCATTACTTTTTTTACATAGAAAGAAGAAAAAAAGTTACAATTACAATTATTGACGACTAATAACTTAAACTAAAGTGATTACTAACATAATTTACAATACTAACACTATAAACACAGTGGCAACAGAAAAGTATAAGAGGATTATATATAGATTAAGTATAAGTGTTTTTCTTTTTTATTTAGAAGGATAAGTAAAGAGAACTGAACGGCCTAGACTGTAATAATAATAATACTAATAATAATAAAGCGTTACGCGGTGCACAATATCGCCCATTTTTTATAAAAGTCACTTAAAGTTCTATTTTTGGTACAAATATATTTTTCTGTTTCGAATTTAATATTAATCCTTAACTTAAACCCTGCAATAATTGGACGAGTTTGTGATCTTCTGCAATCCCATATATATAGTTTGGCTATTAGTAGAAAGTAGTTCAGTAAAGGGCATTGTACGGCTATTATACCTAATAGCACATCCTGTAGACTAAGGTTGATCAATTCATTTGACAACGAGTAATAATATAATTCAAAATCCTTCCAGAAAAGTTTTGCATATACACAGTCAAAAAAAGAAGGTGGATAAGGGTTTCCGGTTTATACATACAAAAGGAGCATTTATCATCGGTAATATATCCTATTTTATATAACTTAGTGTTAGTATATAATATGGAGTTAAGGACCTTGTACTGAAAGGCCTTAACATAGAATTCAGAGCATATGATGTGCGGTAAAAGAAATGCTTTTTCTAGCTGATCTTCCGTCAGATTAAAATCCCGTTTTAAAGCTGAGGTATTTTTAGAAAGCTGTGCCTTTTTACTTATGAGCAATGAATAATAATCTTTAGATTTCTTCTTTAAAATATCAAAGTCGTTATTCTTAATTATCACGGAGGGTGACATTGTTAAAAAGGTGTGATCAGATGTTCTAGGATTAGCTTTTAAGTGGGACGGTACAGCATATCTGAGACCTGCCCATACTAAGAAATTGGTTTTTTCAATCTTTCTTATAATGATACTATGTGACTCTGCAATACTTAAATCAAATCGAAGATCGGAAACCAGAAGAAAACCAATGTCGAAAAATGTTTTGTAAAAAATTGGCTTATTATTTATCCTAATGTCTTTATTATTCCAAATAATATTATACCGCATTTTATCTGTAGAAAAGTCGTCACGAAAATCAGCCCACCATTGAAGCAGCTCGGAGTAAAAAGGTGATTTGATTAGAACGTCTTTTACATCGTAGTTACAATGAAATAGAAAGAGGCCCCCGAAACTTTTAAGTTGATAACGCAAGTAATTCTTCCATGTGCTGTCGTTTTCGCTAAAGATTCTCTTTAGCCAGGCAAGTCTTAAAGATTTGACCATCGTTTCTAGGTCAATCATTTTCAAGCCACTTTTTTGGTAGTCATTTATTGTTGACAAACGTGTGACCTTGTCAACACCTCTCCATAGGAATTTAAATATCAATCTGTTCAATTCTTGAACCGCCCACTTTGGAATTGTTAATAATGATGCCACGTAAACAAATTTTGGAACAATCAACGATTTGATAACAGTAACCTTTCCATAAAGGGAAAGACCTCGCGCAGACCATATGTGTACCAATTTTTTCACGCTGTCTAGTCTTTCTATAAAATTTTTCTCGTGTAGTAATTTTTGATCATAGGTGTAATAGACTCCGAGAGCTTTAATTGGTTCATTTGGCCATTTAATACCAAAAGGTTTTGATTTATTTTCCTTTAATGATCCGATCCACATTGCTTCAGTTTTTGAGGGATTAACGGCTAAACCTGAAATCCTCTTAAAATCGTCTAACAACCTGAAAAGGGTTTGGGCTGAGTCGATGTCTGACAGAACCACAGTTGTGTCATCTGCGTATTGAAGTAATTTTGTTTCCTTCTTGTCAATAGTAATACCTTTTATCATTGGATTTTGTCTTATTGCGATAGCCAAGGTTTCAACAGCTACTACAAAGAGATAAGGAGAAAGAGGATCACCTTGCCTAACTCCTCGTTCGACTGTAAAGTAATCAGAGATTATGCCATTGTTGATAACACAGCTTTGTATATTTTGTAAAAAGAAGAAACCCATCTAATAAAGCTCTGGCCAAAATTAAAAGATTCTAGACAACTTTGTAAAAAGCTGCGTTCTAAACTATCGAAAGCCTTCTGAAAATCGATAAAGATCAACAAACCAGGAATGTTTTCTTCAACAGTGAAGTTCATTATGTCAAAAATCGATCGTACTGTTTCGCCGATATAGCGGTCTTTTATAAATCCAGTTTGATTGTAATGGATGATGCTTGGTAGAACATTTTGTATTCTAGCAGCTATAACTTTAGCCATAATTTTCGCATCCACATTTACCAAAGATATCGGCCTCCAGTTTTCCAGAAAGGATCGATCTTTTCCTTTCTTTTCGATGAGCGTAATTACTGCTTGCTTTTTGAGAGCGCGACATTTCACCTTTTTCGAAGCATTCGTTAGCACAGAGAATGAAAGGCTCACAAAGTAAAGGCCAAAATTTTTTATAGAATTCGATGGGAATTCCATCGTTCCCTGGAGTTTTATTGTTTTGGAAACTATCCAAGATAAGTGCGCATTCTTCTGGAGTAATTTCACCTTCACAAGACATTTTTTGTTCTTCTGACAGTTTAGGAATGTTTAAATCTTTTAAAAAGGATTTAATTTCGTGCAAATTTTCATTATTCATGTTCTTACTCGAGTACAATTCTTGATAAAAACGTTGTTGTTCGGACAAGATCTTTGACGGATCCGTGGTAGACGAGCCGTTGATATTTAATTTTCTCATATGTTTTTGACATGATTTCTTTTTTTTCTAGGTTTAAAAAAGTATTTGGTGCTTTTCTCGCCATGCTCGTGCCAGCGGGCTCGCGCTCGAATAATTATTCCTTTAACCTTTTCTTCATAAAACAATTCGAGCATATCTTTAGCACAGTTAAGAAGATTTGCATTCAAAATACTAGGATCTGTTTCGAAAGCACACTTTGCATTAGCGAGTTGTTCTTGGAGTTCCTTTTCTCTTTCACTTCTTTCTCGAGCTTTTCTTTTGGAATACTGTATAGTGTGCGCTCTTATGTTGTATTTTAACCAGTCCCAAATACTTCGACAGTTCGAAAGGTCCTTACGACCTTCAGCTAACCAGATAGGTATCCTCTCCGTGATGCCATTAACGTAGTCTTCATCATCTAAAAGGGAGCAATTCATTTTCCAGATACCTGGACCTTTGATGTCATCAGATTTGTATACAAGTTCAAGAGTAATAGCTGCATGGTCTGTTCTAATTGCCGGGATTATATCTGCTGCTTTAGCTAGATCATGTAAAGAATTTGAGATCAGCCAATAGTCTAAACGACAAAAGATCGTAGGCAAATTTTGACTCCATGTAAAGCTCTTTTTCTGAGGATTCTTAACTCTCCATATATCGACGAGATCAAACTCTTCTAGTAGGTTGCTAATGGTTGATACAACAGATTTTCTTGGACTCAATTGGCCTCCTTTCTTATCCATAAGTGGATTAAGAGGGCAGTTGAAATCCCCTCCCATAATAATGTTTTCTTTTCATCAAAATTATTATTTCGCAAAATCAGAAGTAGATTGTTGAAAAAGCTCACGATATTCGAATCTTTATTCGGAGCGTAGATGTTGATTAGAACATACATTTTGTCATTAAATTCTGCTTTTATTATAACATATTGTCCTGAGGGGTCCAACACTTTTGAGTGAATTGTGCAATCAACATCCTTTTTAACAAGAATTGCCACCCCGCGTGAATTGGAGGTCCCGTGGGCCATAATAATGTCACTCCCCCATTCATTTCTCCAACACGTCTCTGAGTCCATTTTTGAGTGGGTTTCTTGTAAGAAGATGAAATCTGCTTTTTGCTTTCGACACCAAGTAAATATCGTTCTCCTTTTCTTAAAATTTCCAATGCCCCTTACATTTAAGGAAACTAATTTGCACGTGCTAGCGCACATTTCAGTAGTAGTAAAATACCAGTAAAACTGTGATTGCAGAAGAAAACAAAAGATATGATTAAAGAGCGCTCCGCTTGGTTTTTGCAATATTTAGATAAGAATAGACCGTTCCTCAAATTAGAGGAAATTAACGCGAAAAATTTCATCAGTACATATATATTAGAATAATAGATTCTATTGCCTTTTACGTACACTACACAAAAATGGAACAAGAGGGAAAAACACGATAATACACCTACCTCGTGTTCCAGATTAATATCCATCTACTAACAACCTAGATCCTACACAGAAGAAAGCTCCTCCGCCAAAAAAAAAGAAAACATATAATCAAAATAAAAAGGTGTCCATGGAGCAAAAATCTAACAAAAGGATGATGATCTTATCTGATGTTGTTTTGATACAAAAGAGCGAATAATTAAAAATCATACATAATATTGAGAAGAAAAGAAACTTATAACTTCGCCAGAAAATATTGTAATCGCCGTTCGGCAAACTAATGAATAAAGCTCAAACTCAAAGGATTCTTTTAGAGTCAGAATTTAATATATTTACCATCGATGTAAAGTTTGTCTGGTTCAGACTTGCTAAAGTTGGCCCGTCTACCTTCTTTTCTTGCCTGTTTTAATTTCTCCATCTGCGCTTTCCTCAGTTGATGTAGTTCCTTTGGAATGTCCTCAAACATTTTGAAGTTTGTGCCCTTTAGCTTTCGCCCTTGTTTGAAGACACGCTCCTTGTCTGAAAATCGTAGAAACCGAGCGATAATCGTGCGGCCGTCGTTACCAGTATCATCTTTTGGCTTGCCTAGCCTGTGGACCCTCTGGAATTCAATATGTTCGGCGTTCTCAACTCCAAGCGTATTTTTATAAAGTTCACAAGAACGCCTTTGGTATCTTCGTTTGCAGTTTTCCCTTCTTCAGCGTTTTGGGAAACTTCTGGAATTCCTTCGAATTTTAGATTTTCGCGTCGGCTATAGGCCTCTAAATACAGGATTTTCTTTCGGCATTCACCTAGTTCCTTCTTACGCTCGTCGAGAGTTGATTGAAGTCGGTCGAGTTCGCTGTCGACAAATTGGGAGTTGGTTTCCATATGTGTAAATTTTCCTTCGAGCTTTTCCTGTTTATCTTTGACTGATATGACATCTACTTCCACGGAAGTAATCTTGCTTTGCAGCTTTTTAACAGTTAAGCTTATATCTTCCATCTTTAAATCCATGCTATCCAGTCTTGCGATTATAAGGTCTAGTTTTCCCTCGACGCCTTCCACAGGAGTTTTGGCGGCCATTGTTTTCTCGGCGTCGCTTGAAAGTGTCACGTCCGGAGATGAGGCCTCTTTAGCTCGTTTTTCTTCAGGTGACGCTTCAGTTGAGCTACAGGATGAGTTTCTGCTGTATTTTCTCTTAGGAGTAACAAAAACAGAGGAAACCTCCATAAACACCGTAGTAAGAAAAGTGGCCGACGGAGCTTCCGAAAATGCGTCTTCACTCCATGTTGCTCTCCCCAGACCATCAAACGTGACATTTACTCGGCTTAAGGTCAAACAAGGGCACTTTAAGACCGCCATCTTGGCTCTCCACAATTGTTTCGTCTTTTATTACGGCTAAAGGTGTTTAGAAGCATAACACTGAAATATCTTTTTTATTCAAACGCTGAGTACAGTGATGGAGCTGTTTAAGGGTTCATATTTTAGTTTGAGTGATGCTTCAAGACATTTCTGACCTAATATTCGGTCATCGAGAACGGTACAACGCACATACCGTAAAATTCCGAAAATAAGCCCCGGGGCTTATATTTTTCAAAGGCCCTTTTTGAGGGGCTTATTTTTGAAGGGGCTTATATTCGGAGGGGCTTATCTACGATTGTATTAAAGATCGAGGTTTCAAAAGTTTTGCATCTAGCATGATAACTATCAGTTAGTGAAACAAAATGGAGTAGTTTGCTAGCCAGGACCCGCGCTCTTATTCTTTATATTTCGATTTGAATATTTGATTTCGGGCCAGAAAAGTTACCGGGACTTTCGAGAAACAGGCCCCAGACCGGCAAGGCGAAGTCTCCCATTTAGTACAGTACTTGTGTACCTGAATTACGTGTGCTTGCAAATCGATTGTGATAATGATTGTTGCATCATCACTTGCCTGTGCATTGCATTCAGACAAGAGAGGATAAAGGGGACAGAGAAGGCATCCCCCATACACACCCTATTCCACAGGTAATTCGTCTCGAGTTATTTTTAGAATCGGGATAAAGTTACCTCGCGCGCTGCGTGGATGTTTCGTGGAGGTTTCGCATGATTAAACGCCATGCAAAACATGTCGAGCGAAAGGTAATGAAAGCGTAAACAGATCGAGAGCATTTCTGAATATTGAAGCGAAATGAGTCGGCGCTCATCTGGGAAAAGGGAATCGCTCGACTCTTTGACAACCCGTGAAATCAGTTTAACTCGAAGTTATCCTAACCTCAGTGCTTTAATAAAATAAGAAATTTCGCCGGTAAATTGAAACCGGTCGTTTGTACCATAAAGCAAGTAGCAAGTAATATTCATGCACATGTAATTAGTTTTACAAATTTGAATTTTATTGTAGTTTTTTAAAGTTTTTAAGCGCTGTTGATCAGTGAATGTAAATAGCGCTCTAGAAGTTATTACATTATTATTATTATTATAGGACGCCAAGTGTTATTTTTGTTGAATAATAAAAGACTAATAAAAGAATAAATATCAAACCAGAAATTACTCTCTTCAAACTGTAAATTATAAATGATCCTGAGAGAATATTCACTGTGTTAAGGATTTTCCTGCTGTACTGTTAGCTCTATACAAGAGAGGAAGGGCGATTCTTTTTTAATTTCCGTTTCGCTGACACAGCTTTGGCGGAAATCTTTCTTTAGTCGTTTTCGTCGACAAAACGAATAGCAATATTGCTCTCCGCGTCTTCCGCCATTTTCTTCTGCCTCAATTCGTGAAGGACGCGTGGCTCTGAGCGTGGATCATCCACGCAGAACACATTCGCGCTATGTGATTGGTTGTTGTCTAATCCCCCTTGGGATCTGTGGTCTTAAAAATAACTCGAGACGAATTACCTATGGAATAGGATGTGTATGGAGGATGCCTTCTCTGTCCCCTTTATCCTCTCTTGATTCAGGTGATTACAGTGACATCAGATGGACCTTAAACTCAACACCAGGGCCTTTTGCGGTCACATACGATGCATATTAGTCGGTACAACACGGGCATTCCAAGAATGTGGACAGATTAGGGAAAAATCTCGAGTTACAGTTAAAAGAGTGCTGCTGACCAAAAATAGGCTGCGGACTTTTTCTGTCGCCAGTAACAATGAAACTATTCAACTCTTCTTGACTAATAGCTGTTAATAACATACCTTTTCATACTGATTGTGAAGGAAGAAGGAGCGATTGGGTTACAAATGTCATTATGTAAGGAATTTTAATTCTTTAGATAATGACTTTTCTGTAAGTTATCAGGGTCTCCCTGATAACTTACAGAAAATTGTCTAGCGTTTGTTCTACAGATACCTTAAAAGCATCAGCATTTCTTCTATTGTAGCTATGGGTCTGATTATTAAGAGGAAACTGAAAGTATTTCTAAACCTAATGGGTCGAGTGAATGTTCATAGGAATACATAAATTTGCCTTATTCTAGTAAACGAATATCATGAAATTTCAGCATACGATTCTCCTTGAAGATGGGATCTGAAGGGGCATCAAAGGCAGATTTATTAATATTTCTGATCACACACTTTTGTAGAGTCACAAGACGACGCAGGTTTTTTTTTTACAAATGGAAGCCCAGGCGATGTTGCAGTAAAAGAGAGAAGGATATAATAGTACAAGCTTTTAAGACCAGATTTGGATCGGAAAGGATAAAACTAGATTTATATATTATTCCAATAGATTTTGAAATTTTGTTCGCCACATGTAAAATATGAGCTTTCCAAATCAGATTTTCATCAAGAGCAACGCCAAGAAAAGCTGTTTCCTTAACTTGTTCAGTTTGCTTGTTGTCAATATAAACATGTAAATTTAATGTAAAATGTTCTTTCTTAGTTTAAAGAACATGAATTTGGTTTGGTTAAGATTAAGGGAGAGCTTATGACCTTTAAACCACACTGAGTAATTTTGGAGTTCAGAGTTTAAGGTATTAACTAAAATATTTGGGTCTTTATGAGGAACAAATAGGTTGGTGTCACCTGCGAATAGCACCAAATCAACAAGTTCTTATACTTTACTTAAATCGTTAACATAAATTAAGAAAAACGAAAGGCCGAGAATTGAACCTTGTGGGACCCCACATACTATTTTGTGACAAAAGGAAGAGTGGCCATTAAATTCATCAAATTGTAACCTACTGGTAAGATAACTTTTAACCCACTGTAAAGCTAGTCCGCGAATCCCATAATGTTCTAGTTTGTCCAAAAGGATGCTGTGATCAACAGTGTCGAAAGCTTTTGAAAGGTCAAGGAAAACGCCTATGGAAAATTCGCAACGATTAATGGAGGAGGAAATTTTATCGTACAAGTCGATCAAAGCTAATGTAGTGGAGTGGCCTTTCCTAAAACCATATTGGCTGTTTGATAAAATCTCCAGTTTATTTGAATAATTAATAAGACGGTTATAAATCACTCTTTCAAAAAACTTAGAAAAACTAGGAAAATTGATATTGTTCTATAGTTTGTGAATAACGACTGATCACCCGCTTTGAATACGGGAATTACACGAGCAATTTTTACTTCATCTGGAACTATACCGTGAAAAATGGACAAATTGATAACGCGAATAAAGGGCCCAGCAACAGAGTCGACGGTTTTCTTTATAACTGACGTAGGCATCTGAACATGTCATGTTTAGATGCCAAAATCTCATTGGTTCCTAGCATCAACTCATGGTACCTTCAACCTTATTGGCCCCTGCAACAGACATCCGAATACACAAAGCCACAGAGATACATGCGCTAAGAACACTGACATATGAGCTATTTTTTCAAAATAGCTCAACAATTGACATACATGAATTCCCTCATCGGCGACATCACAATACATACGACATTAAATACAGTTCAGTCTTCAATATGATTTTCAGACAGGATTAGGTTCTGAAAGATTACTAACCGTTCCATTACTAACCGCACTCGTACGTCCTACGTAGAAGACAACTGGGGCCATACTTTCTGTTTCACTGGATCCTGTTCTTTTCTTTTCCCTTTTTGAAGGAAGGAATAGTTCCACTGCTAATGACCTTGAAATTTGCTCAGAAACGTCAGATAAAATCGTATTTTTGCTGTCGAAATGCCAGTTTTGAACTCGATTAACATCAATATCACACTTTGAAGGGTTAATTCCTTCAGTGCTTTCTTCTTTTGGGTCAAATGGCACACCTAACAGTGACTTTTTTAGGCTAGTTTTTCCAGCACGATCTTGACCGATCAGGAAAATGCGACCCCTGTAGACATTCACATATCCATCTCTCAGGGCCTTTTGATACATCAGCATTGTACGTTGTCCTTGTAACAGAATTTCGTTTGGAACTTTAGCTACAAGATTGTAATAAAATACGATGCAAATGTTATTTTGTAGTTTTTATACAAGTACAGTGTTAAATGTCAAAGTTTTAGAAGAAAAATTGGCATTCCTAACTCATCATCTACCAGATTAATGGTCATTATAGTGCAGAAATGAACTAAGCAGAAAACGGACTTTGAACATCGTGATACTACTTCACTTTTAACCCATTCATCATTTCATACCTCCCAACTCAAAGGCATTTTTTTATTGCACGAAAACGTGCCATATACCAGGGAACAAAACTGACCTGGTCGGACACACTGAAAACTGTGGGAAAGCTGTGTTTCGTGGCGAAGAAACTAATTTATAATTTGTTTTATTTTTTAACTGGGAGGTGTAACAAAAGACTTCATGACTATCCACAGATTCAAAAGTTAGTACTACCTTAAGAGATTTCATCATTCACTCTGGCAGTGGAAAGGATAAGTGTATAATACTGAATACAAGTTTAACTAGGAGGGGAAAAATCATTCTTTTCCTTACACTTCTGCTCCACTTCGCTGGGGGTTATGGCTGTCCTTTTCAGCTCGGGTGTGATGACTACAAGAGAAACAAAAATGCCTTAAAAACGAATCGAAGGTTTTCAATTCCATTTTACAGCTTTTGATTTCTTATGAATTCTGGGCACCAATGTCTGTACACAAGCTGAGCAAGGGGTTTTTAAATCTGTTAATTGCGGAAAACAAGAGGAGCTTGCAATCCTAATCTCCAGGTTGCTATTACGCATGCTCCGCACGTATGTAGCCACCTCATAAACAGCTCATTCTCAATCTTGTTCCCAGAGTCTTCTGGCTTTTTGGTCAGCAGTGACAATGGCTACGTTTTTCTTTTTTTCTGTTCCCAGCACACAGTCCATCAATAACCTTTGCTATCACTTCTCTACAACAACCAGGTCTCTGGACTCCAAAACAGTAACGCCCATTAAGGTAGGACCCAACTGCAAATATAGCTAATATTCTGTGCTGATACGAGTGCTCCGCCATCTTGAGAATACCCAGAATTCTCAGAATTTCGAAAGTGCTTTCCAGGTGTAAGAAAATGGAGGAACGGAAGGTGAGATTATTAATCTCCTTAAATTTGTTCCTTTAACAACCATCGGTCCTTTTTATTGATGTGATTGTAAACAAATGCTTTCACATCAATCTGCAGCAAGAGGAACAATAATAACTTGAAGACAAGAACCAAGATCAACTTCTACATTGTCGCGATTGAAATGAAATTGTAGATTCTTTGAAAAACTGGAACCCTTGAAAATGGTCTACAATAGTCAGAGTGGTAATATTTTCAGGTTTGTGAATTCATCACCTGAGTTCAAGATATTAAGAGCGGTTGTCTGTAAATATCGAGAATTCGACGTCAAAACTGAATTTTCGAAATCCTTCAAATTGAGTCAGAAAAATCCCTTTGGTGAAACTTTTTCGAAAATCACAATCAAAGTTTCCAAAGAATTTTCTTTTTCGAGAAAAGCGGCAAAAAGTGAAATGCTGCCCCACGCCATATAGTCGCCGGTCTAAAACCTTTGAGTTATACCATTTTCAAAGCCCTTAGGAAGAAAAGCGGTTTAAGGAAACACGTTTATCTTTGGCAGGTATTAAAGTAAGGCATCCCAGTTACAATTTTTTTATTTTAAATTTTAATAATCAATAATGGCTGCGGTCACATTTACGACGTAACTAAAGTTTAACTTAAGTTAGTGTCAAGTTACGTGATGTCGTACCTAACTATAGTTAGTGCTTTCGGTCGACACTGCAGTCACACCACGCTGTTAGCAACAGTTAGTTACTCTGTATTGTTTTGGATCACCGAGGCGTAAATTTTCTAACTATAGTTAGAGCGAACAGAGAAGCAGTCACGTTACCGAAATAGCTAACTACAGTTATCCCCGTCTTAACTATAGTTAGTAGCTCAGATGTGACCGCAGCAAATAACTTTATCTAACTTTAAAAGAAATGTGCATAAAAACATAAGTAAGAATTAAGCACTATGCAACATTAAGAATTATATAAATCATAAAAATACAATCACTGTGCCAGTAACGATTTCCCAAATCATGCTAAATACGTTCCTTGCGGCTTAGATGGGATCAATAACTCTTTCAGGTAGTCCAGTGTTTTAAATTTAAGTCCTGACAAAAGAAAATTTTCCATCTCTGATATTGAAAAGAAGAGTGTGGCTAAATGTCGTGGGTCGTGAGTGTGGGTGTGGGTGTGGGTAAATCTCGTGGGTAAAAAAAGTATAGAAAAAATGATAAAGTAAAAAATAAAAAAAATCAATAGAAAAAAGTTGTAAAATATTTATGAAACGAAAATCTCAAACTCCTTAATTGCCTTTTGCCTTTTTCGTCACGGCTTCTTCGTCCTCTTCCTGATATTTCGTTAGCTATACGTGGGACTTGGCTCCCCTTTCACAACATCACTGTATAAAAGGCATGTTGCCGATGAAGATTTATCCATACCTGAGCTATCGCCGCGAAATAAACGAAACAGGTGTAAATTATACCTGCAATTTGCAGAAAGTATGAGACAGCCCTGAATCGCTGAATAGAAATAGCTGCTCTTTATTAATCTTTATTCGATCCACAATTCCAATGATCAGCTGAGATTTTTTAACACGATGGAAGGCGATAACCGTGAGAAAGGGGAAGGAAAAAGGACAATTTTGAGGTATTTCATATCTTTGGATAGAAGTCTTTCTTAAAGAAGTTTTAGGTCTCTTACCTTACGAAGGAACCACCATCATTCCTAACCTTTCAAGTGAAGAAGAGACTGTATGTAAATTTTATTGCCGTATGGAAATACAATTTTTCTCCATTCTTTTTTGTTTTGTTTTGCATACAAAATCTTTGCTGTAACGATTCGACATATCATTTCTTAAACTGAAAGGACGTTTCATTCTCAAACTCATTAATAATTCACTAAGAAAATACAAAGGAAATTAATGTTTAATGAGTGTTTGGAAATCGGATGAAACACTGCTTAGTATTTGCATCCTTAATTTCTCCTTCAAAAATGATTTTGTTTGAGAAGAAATATCAAACATTCGACACAGTGTTTCATCACCAGATGAAACACCTCGAAGTTCGTCAAAAATATTCCGCTGCGCGTCGTATTTTCAACTCTCTTCTCGGTGTTTCATCTGGTGATGAAACACTGCATCTCATGTTTGATATATTACGTCACGAATGTTGACATCTTTGAGAAAAAGCAGTTCAGTCTCCAGTTTTTCTATAGCCTGCTTCAGGTTTACATAGTGCGATAAAGAGTTTCTTTCGGTGATTTTTCACCTAAATGCCTTTTTAGTGTCCGTTTCTACTAAAGGATTCGCTTATTAGCTTTGCCGACCGCGGGGAAGGGGAATAGGACTGGTATGTACGCGGAGATTTTCGTTTCATGAATTTTACAAAATTTTGCTATTTAATTTGTAATTTTTTACTTTGTTTGGAAGACTTTTTTTACCCACGGCATTTACCCACACCCACACCCACGACATTTCGCTTTGAAAATAACATTTTGGCGGGCAAGGGGAAACGAAAAGAGAGCCTGATACAAACCTTCTATGAAAAGTCTTCCGCCCACTTTTTTGATTGATTGACATTTGCCGAATCAACCAACCAAAATTACTACCGTTGCTTGTTTTTTAGTATGCAAATTTTTCATACGTGGGAAAAATATGCAGACTCGCTGACTTGTAACTCACATTAGTTCCGTAAATAAAGCAAATCCTGAGAGGATATGAACAGCCATATGAATTTTCTAAATTTCCATGCCACATATTAAGGCATATTTTCCTACCATAAGACCATAAAACAATAAAAAGGACAGCAAAATCGACCTTTCTCTCTGCCGACGGCGGATCATTTACGAAAACAACCACGCGAGGAATAAGCGCTTTCAACTTCCGTTGATTTCAACAGCCAATCACATTCTGAGGCATTGTTATAACAGCCAATCAGTGTTACGGCCAAAATCTGGCCGTAACGAGCACAAACGTGAGAGAGTTTGTATCAGGCCCAATTTTAGCGGTAGCCGTTAGAGAGAATGTATGAGAACCGCTAAAATTGGGCCTGATCTCAGGTTAGGCGAAACGAAAAGAGAGCCTGATACAAACTTTCTACCAAACGCCTTCCGCCCACTTTTTTGATTGACTGACATTTGCCGAATCAGCCAACCAAAATTACTTCCGTTGCTTGTTTTTTTAGTATGCAAATTTTTCATACGTGGGAAAAATGCAGACTCGCTAACTTGAAAAATAGCTTTTCTCTTTTCGAATCTTTTCAACTAAAAATAAAACGGTCAGCACAATTACATTTAACGTCTTGCGAGATTAAAGGAGATCTCGAAGGTTATTTCTGTTGGCGTAGAAGGCAAAACGTTTTCGAAAAGACGGCGACACGATGTTCTAATTTTAATATTTTGGCTAGACGCGCTCGAATTTAAAATACTGAAATATCTATTTGTCTGTTGCCTTAATTTTTCCTCCGCAATTTTTCCCGATTTTCAGTACATAAATCTTGAAAAATCTTGGAGAAATATATCGTGAACGTTTTTAAAGGATATATAAATTATCTCAGAACAAACCAAACGAGTTCACAAGTGCATATTCTGAATTAGTCCCGTGCGTACATTTGCAATTTGCGAATTTACCAGAGAAACAAACGTCTAAAAAAATATATTTTTTTATAAATCCAGGTAAATATTATCTGCCAATTTGGAAAAACGAAACGACACTTCTACAACTGCATGCTCAACTGACCTATAAACAAAAGGAAAAACAATATTACAAACACACTTTGTAGTTCTCCTTAGTTAAGTTATTGTTTTACTGCAGGTCTAAAAACTTGGCTCGCTAAATTTCAGGGGCACGCAACGACAATTTTTGGAAAATATCTGTTCGGAAGACGACTTGAGATCTAGAATTTTCGGAACATTTGTTGTTAAATTTCTTGCTTGCCAGCCTCTCCTAGGATTTTCGAACCCCCCAAAAATGGTATAATTGCCCATTTTTAACGGATTTTTACCCTAAAACGGTGACCTAGAATTTACGGGAACCTTTTTTCTGGCTGAAATTTTCGAAAAGGTAAGTTTTGATCCCTATAATTTTCGGATCACTAGCCTTTCAGCTAGGAAACCCTAACAGATGACAAATTTTTAGGGGATAAAGATATGCCTATATCTACCGTTCAAATACTAAAATACGTTAAGCAATGCTATGTTTAAGTGGTTTTGAACTATATTCTCGTTGGGTGAAATTTATTAATCGAAATTAACCAACAGCAAACAGTCAACGAGCGAGGACACCAGTTTTCCTGGTTTATTTTTTAACAAAAAGCGAAGGCAAACAACAAGTCTGTTACCTTAACACTAGCGCCACCAGCTTCTATAATAATGCCTACAAAAATTCATTGAACAGTGATGCGATGTTTCTTGTCTAATACCTCACAGTTGGCGATTAAAGTTTCTTTCGCAATGCATGAGCCTCCGCTTGCTTACCCCGTTCAGAAAAGTCATTCCCGGCTACACTTTCAAATGAAACCACTTTTAAGATGGACAGCATTTTGATTTGCACTCGTTTGTTGGTAAGTCAAAAGGCACCTTGTTAGCGGTCAACAACTCTGACAACTTGCAGAGGGATTAGATTCAACTCCGCGATACAGTCACATTAGTTCCGTAAATAAAGCAAATCCTGAGAAGATATGAGCAATGACACATATTAAGGCATATTTTCCTACCATAAGACCATAAAACAATAAAAAAGACAGCGAAATTAAATCGACCTTTCTCTCCGCCGACGGCGGATCATTCACGAAAACAACCACGCGAGGAATAAGCGCTTTCAACTTCCGTTGATTTCAACAGCCAATCAGATCCTGAGGCATTGTTCCAAAAGCCAATCAGCGTTACGGCCAAAATCTGGTCGCAGTGAGCACAAACGTGAGAGAGTTTGTATCAGGCCCAATTTTAGCGGTAGCTCTTAGAGAGAATGTATGAGAAGCGCTAAAATTGGGCCTGATCTCCGGTTAGTCTGCTGTGGTACTTTTGTTAAAACACACTTATCCGCCATTCCGCCTTCCCAGTTACAATACTATTTGGTAAAAATATTGCAAGATAATGCATTTTTCACTCGGTTAAAAATCGCCCGAAGATTCCCATCTTCAGCACTTTCACAAACAATAAAATTTTACGAACCTTTGAAGGAAAAAATCACGGCTTGGTACATGGAATTTTAGAAGAATTATCATACCTCAGAAAAGCCCTACTGTTGTGGTACAACATATAAAAAATTCAGCTTGGGCAATTAAAAAAGAACCCGTCGAGAGGGGTAAACGCGCAGTTCTTTTTTGATGTTTTTGCATAAAATGTTGAAACCGTCACGCAACCGGGGGTAACACAAACTCAATAAAATTAAATTAAATGTGCCCAAATATGCATTATTTTCGATAAAGATGAATAGATAGTGTTCTATAATGTAGTATTTAGTGAATTTTTAAGTATTCTGTCGTTATTTTAATTTTAACGTATAAATGGAATAAGTGAAAACCGCCGCGAAGAAGGTCAAGTGCACTGTCATTACCGCCGACATAATTTCCTACTAGCTTCACGAAAGCGGAATGTTAAAAATACTTCTTATATAAACACCAATGAAATACCAGGTGAGCTTTCGCGCGAAAACTTGATATCTTCACATGTGAAAATATCACCGTTGCTATGGCTACATAATAAATCGCGCCTTTCACACCAAAAAACTATTAAAGTGAAATGGTTTGGTAGTTCATTGTTTATATAATAAATAGAACATTACATGGCCGCTTGGAGATACGAGATTTCTCTTCTCGTGTTGAAAAAATATTTCAATATTTTTTAACACTCGAAGAGAAATTTCCTATCTCCGCGCAGCCATGTAATATCCTTTATATGTACAGTATCTCAAATCAAGAATTTTCTATAAAGGGCATACGAAAACTTATTTCATTCGATAAAAACCCGTTACTGAGGGGGCTGGAAGTTGTTGGAGTCCAAATGGGGAAACACTGCGTTTGGCGAACCAAGCAACAAAGGTCAACAAATGATATCGACACCACAGAAGGTACTCCTTTTTAAATTATTTTTTATCAGTGTTTATGGTCATTAAAGAGCTTGCTAGTCCTGTTGCTTGAGTGACTCAGGGGGAAGGTCGCCCTTAATGAGCCCTTCTCAACTGGTCGACAAAATGCTTTAAATCTATTAAAAATTGCTAAATTGACACAAAATGTTCGCACAAAAAGTAATATTATTGAAACAAACAACTGAAGAGCACCTCGCCTCTTCGTATTCGTTACTTAACCGGCCAAGAAAGTACTCAAAGTTTCCTCTTATGAACTTTACAGGAAATTTATCATCAGTGAACTCAGAGAAACCATTTGATGTACGTCATTACCTGAGTAAAACCTTGCAACTATAGTTTGTATTAAAAAACAACTCTTTACAAAGAGTACAGGATCGGCCTCTGAATGGTTCCTTTCTACCATCTATCTCTCACTTGTCGGTCTATTCCCCACCGTAGGACTCACAAAAAAGGCCGTAATTCCCACCCCGGGACTTTTCATCGAGCGCAAATATGCTGTTTCGTTTAACAATTTATGTAGAAAATATAGAGAACCTGACTTACACTGAATCAACTAAAAAACGGGATACCCACACTTTTTCAAAGAAAGCAACCGGCGATATTGTTTAACGCGGCCAGCCAACTTCGCACACACCCTCAGACGCATACAAAACAATGAAAAGTTAGTTTTAATTTGTCCAACCTCACTATACCCCCAGCCCCCGGGCCCGACGCTCTGGACTTTTCCCGCAGGCTGTCTCGGAGACGGATGGTAGCAGATAAAAAAGAACAAGCTTTTTAGGGTTTTGGTCATTTGGGTAAACCATTTGATAGCGGAGCCCGGCGCGCGCGAAGCGTGCGCAGCGGAGCACCACGGGTAATAAAATTTAGTAAACTATCCATCCGAGAAAATTTGGTTAGGACGTCATGGTAAGCGTAAGTTGAAACGAATTCCTCCCCTCTCCCCTAGAGAGTTTTGTCCTCTGTTGTTTCAAAAGCCTTTAGAAATGTTGACAAATAGAATCTGTCAACTGACCAAATGTTTGGTGTATTTGTGGATTTGAAATTTATTTTTTTAGCATGTGCGCGACCGATTTAACTTGCGTGAACGCAACGATTTAACTTGTCTTACGTGAATTGCTTTTTAGGATTAACTTATGGGTTTTTGAATAGAAATTTTCAAGAAATTAAGTTATTTATCTGACATTGTTCATTCATAACATTAGTTCAAAAAACGACCATGAGACTATAGATCGTGAGATTTCTAGAAACATTCAGACGGTCCCTTTCTTGAATAAAACTGAAGTGTTGTTTTTGTACATGTTCCGCATTGAATTGCTATTCATTTTCTCATTGATAACTCGCCATTCAACAATTTTGCAGTGTGTAGAATTCAAGAATTTCTCCAGTTTTGCAGTGTGCAGTGTGCTGCTATTTTTCCATAACTTGTGCCCTGAATACAGCTGAATACCCGCTCCAATTAAGTTTACTGCGTTTACTTTCAGTTGTTTGTTTACGGCTTTTTATTCTAATTCTCACTGAAAAAGTGAGCTTTGCCTTATCTAAAAAATGAAAGAGTTCTCCTCTATTCTAAAACGGACAGACTCGCTGGCTTTTCGAGCCCGAATTTGTCTTTTTTTTGAATGATAAAAGTTGTAAGTTGCTGTAAACGTTTATATTTGTAGTGAAAGATTGGATTATTGTTATTAGTAGCGAAAAAGGTTATCGTTTGCTTTCCTATGTCTGTCCTCAGAGAAAATATTATACACCTTACAGTAAAATTGTCTTTCAGATATTGTGAGGTATAAATGTAAAAGCCACACATGACTGTTCGTCCGGGCCCGTTAAAAAAAAAGAAAAGAAAATATAATGGGCTTACGGGAAGACAAAAGTCCTTAAGTCGGCCTGATTTTTCTTTTAGATCTTCCCTTAAACACAGAAACACCGACCCAAGAAATCGTAACCTGTAAATTGCTGCTACTTAAGAGACCTACAATTTAACAATTTTTTCAATTCAGGTTTGTTTGGGGGATATTTTTTCTTAATCATTTAGCCCCTCCCTCTAAAGGTGTCCGATGCCGACGGCTTTTAGAGATGTGAAGATTTCTGTTTTTTGGCTTAGAGTTCATGTTATTACATCAATTTGATTGCTTTCATCCTAAGTATAGAAACGGAAGCTTCGCTTTCAGCCCTGGCTAAATTTATATATTAGCCAATTGTGTGTGCCGGACAAGTATCGTCTTATCGAAGGTCAAAAAAAGACAAGAAAGGGACTGATGCCAGAGGGTCCTAACTCTAGGTGTCCGTTAAAGGTACCAAAGTTAGCCTGGACTGTAAATAAGCCCGTATTTTTACGTAGATCAATAACCCACGCTGAAACGAAACATCTGGAGCGAGGGTGAAAAGGAGATTTGCCACGCCCCGTGAGCGTGTGACGGCATGAAAGAGAACCGGCTGTTTTATAGTCTCGGAACTTCTCGTAAACGCTCATCGCATATTCCAGCTTCAAAACTTCAAATTTGAAAACATCAGGTTTGCGCTTTAATCTGAGAGTTTTTAATTGCCCAAGCTGGATTTTTTATATGTTGTACTACAACAGTAGGGCTTTACTAAGGTATAATAATTCTTCTAAAATTTCATGTACAAGCCGTGATTTTTTCCTTCAAAGGTTCGCAAAATTTCATTGTTTATGAAAGTGCTGAAGATGGGAAACTTCGGGCGATTTTTAACCTAGTAAAAAATGCATCACCTTGCAATATTTTTACGAAATAGTTATTTACCTGCCAAAGATGAACTTGTTTCCTTGAACCGCCTTTCTTCCGTAGGGCTTTGAAAATGGTATAATTCAAAGGTTTTAGACCGGCGACTATATGGCGTGGGGCAGCATTTCACTTTTTGCCGGTTTTCTCGAAAAAGAAAATTCTTTGGAAACTTTGATTGTGATTTTCGAAAATGCTTCACCAAAGGGTTTTTTCTCACTGAATATGAAGATTTCGAAATTTCAGTTTTGACGGAAAATTCTCGATATTTACAGACAGCCGCTCTTAAAGAAAACAAAATTAAATGGAAGCTTATTTTCGAGGTTTTATTAGTATATTTAATTTATTTCAAGAGAGCAGAGCTCGGCTAAGTACTTGATGTAGCAACTCAGGTAATGGTCCGATCATGAAGTGGTTCGCCATGTGAGAGATACTTCATTATATTCTGCGTCAACTGTCCCTTGGACATCAAAACCCGCTATAAGCCGACTGAAACCTTTCAATATACACAAGGCGAAGCAATAACACTGCTTAGAACAAACTTTTCAAAAGAAGACATTTGACGAGAGCCTTGCGAACTTTAAACAACGTCTCGAAGTACACGGGTATTCTAAACAAGATATAGAAAGGTCGTTGTCAGAGGTCAACTTTGACCAAGGACAATCGCTTAATCGGCGCTAAAACAAAAGCAAAAAAGTAAAGAGAGACTATTGCCTTTCGTTACAACATATCACCCAGCGGTGCAAGATCTTAAAAAGACATTGATGGCAAACTGGAGTCTTATAAAAAATCAGCTTCTACTGTACACAACTTTTAAAAGACTTCCTTTCGGAAAAGAGACAAACAGTCCGCTTGGTAATTCCGATACTTCACTGGTTTTATTTTTAACACGGCTATTTCACAATACTGAATATACGAAGGATCACTCATGATCGCCTGAGCTCATAATCACAACTGAACTTTTGCGTGAAAATCATAGATATAAAACCTATTTGATGATCATGTTTACTCAACTAATGCACTTAACTGTCGTCTGATCATTCAATCACTGAAACCCTAATCCTTTAATTGATTTGCATGCATCCTAAAATAGATTGCTGAAAATGCACTTGAATTATTTAACAACATTTGTCACGCACAGTCTCAAACACTCCGATCATATCCTAGAAGACATGCTTGACATGATTAGGAATTTGATAATGCGACGCAATCACAAAAACCACATTGGGAGTCCGTGCAAGTCTGTCTTTGACTTCCTTTTAGCTATGAAAAAGACTCGTCAAATGCAAGCACATATTCTTTTTCTCACTCGGATTGAAATTCCCGCTCTATTGGGTAGCTTTGAACTCAAAACCTTATCCCGAGGTGGAGAACTGTGAATTGAAATCTAATCCCAAGGGTTGGGAAGAGTTTGACCCCAAAGTTTTGTTTTTGATCAAAGTCCCCACCCTTTCCCAAGGTCCCCTCCCCCCTCGGGCATAACATTGATAGCTGCATGGTGCGCGAACGGTTAAGATCAAGCGAATCCTGTTCTATCTTGCCCGCCCAGGATTTCCCGCGTTGGTCCCGCAAGAAAACGTTTCCTTCATGGCCAAATGACTTGTTCAGTCAAGATGGCTTAAAGTGTTGGCCTTGTTCTGTTTTGCATTTTTATCGACCTGGGCCGAGTTGTGCAAAACTGGGTTAAGATAACCCAGGGTTGGTGCGAGATTTGAGTTTAGATTTGAAAGCTTAAAGAGCATTTCAGTTTTAATTCTTTTTGTCTACAAGTCGATGATTGGAAGCTCTAAAAATAACAGAGAAAATTATCCGAGAAAATGCTTTTGACCACAAGAAAAAGAGACTCGGGTTAAATTTATCCCTGGGTTAAGCGCAAACGGCCTTCGAACAACTGGGCACTGGACTTTATCTCGGTTCATCAAAACGCAAAAATGAAATTGGCCAATATCCGGCCATCTTGATCTCACGCTTAGTCAGTAATGCATATATATTGATTGTGTTACGTAATAATAATGCCCTAACAACCAAGCATGATCTTTTGAAGATAAAACTATTATATCTTTTCCCACAGTAAATCTGGTGTTACATTGCATATATCACCAACGACCTCCCAATAACCCAAGAGGACCGTTGTGAAGAGGTTTGACTGCATATAGTAGTCCACAACTTTACCACATTTCTACTAAAGGATTAAACATTCACCTGCAATATCTATCCATCTCTTCTCATGGGCGAGCATCATCAGTTTTCTTGTTTCATCATTTCTTAGAGGATTTCCTTGAACACTTAGCCTTTGAAGACAACTTAGCTCAGTGATATCGAATGAAAAGTCGTTTAATTTGTTATTCCTCAAGTCCAGCTCTTGCAGGTTTACTAGTAGTCTTATAATTTCAGGCTGTAGTGATGACAAGTAATTGTCATTGAGAAACAAGTGGGTCAGGGAAGGTAGCCAACGAATGTCTCCAGGGGTTTCGTGTAGTTCATTGTGGCTTAAATCCAACTTGCTCAGCGAGATGAAATTGGATAATTTGTACAATCGCTGCCCCGGCAATGTGATCGGCATCCCTTGGTATGAAAGGTCCATTTGTCGTACTTCTAAAATCCTCTTTTCTTCTTCCACTGTAAGTGTTGCTTCCTCCCTTTTCTTTCCTCTCCGATAATATTCTACTCGTTGTACAAGGGGCCGTTGAAACATAACACGGCTTCGTATCATCAAACCTAGTTGAAATATGAAACAGATTGGTGTAAAAATAATATAACCAGTAAGTTTTTCAGCCCGTAAACCAGTCTTTGTAACCAAAGTTTATCGAGGTTCAAACGTAAGCCATATCGAATTCCCTCGCACCCCCCCCCCCCCCCAAAAAAAAAAAAAAAAAAAAGGAAAAGAAAAGGAAAAGAAAAGGGAGGAAGGAAGGAAGAAAAAAATTCAGCAAAGCAAGTCTGCATATAAGACAGACTACCCGCCACAAGTGCAGGTGGCGTAATCTAACAAAGCCTCTATTCAGTCAATTGAAAATTTTCAATTAAGAGCGCCCTTCTATGTCATTAGCTCTAAATGAACATTCAACTCAACCCCTTCTCACAGTGCAGAACATCGCGGTAGGTAACCGAATTAACGAAAGAGCTATCTGTGAGGATTTCTAGAATACTTTATGGAAAGTGCTTTGCACCATATGTAGGCTTGCAAAAATGTTGAGACTCGTTTATTGAATAATACTTATGCAGCCCAAAGGCTGAATTGCCTATTGACAACTAATATTATTTAGACAATAAAAAAAACGAAAAATTATTGCAAACTCTTCTATAAACTTGTAATAGATAAAGCTAAATGGATAAGACAAAATATATTTCACACCTTTGAAACCTACTTACACTATTATCAGTATTATTCAGTAGTTGATAAAACGTTGTTCTTCAAACAGGAGGGCATAATGAATGTATATTTAAAGCGATTGCAGAGCACCTATAATTCCTCGAGGAATACGGATTATCTCTCAGTTGATGGCAGGCAACAACTTGTTTAGCCTATGTTCTATTGTTAGTAACTGGATGGGTAACCCGCCGCGAAGATCGTCGTGAAGGTCCCTACTTGGTTCTTTGTTTTTTCTTCTTCCTCTTTCCGTGTTGTCCGGTTTTATTTGTGATTGTGTATTGAAAATCATATTTAGCATTGTTTCGGCTGGCGGATTTAGAAAAAAATACAAACAAGGCAGTGCAGTTCGCGTGAAAAGTATTATACTTCGGGCCACTGAAACTTTGATCCATTGGCGGGGAAAACGCCAAAGCAGGAGCCGCCCGGCCAAAATAAATTATGGTTTTTCCACAGTGTAAAATGAATTCCAAATTAGATTTCAGAGACAAACGACAAGGTTTCGACGGTAAAAAGCCAAACTAAAAGGTACTTTGGAGAAACATAAACAAACTCGTATGCGAACTGAGACGCAATGACAATTGCTCTTTTATCTCGACTTTCGTCTTTTGAAGTTGCTGGCCCAAAAATTGCTTCAATGTTTTCTGTGAAATACTTCTGTAGTCAATATTTCTAGCCAGGATCATTTCTTCATTGCCAAAACGGGCTCAGAAACAGTGAAAAGTAGACTCGCCAAAAGGCGAATTCACTGGTCTGCTTACACCAGACAGAAATATATATAGGATAATGCCCTCGCTCCTCGGCCTTCTTAAAAATAATGACCGAGCGCGCAGCGCGAGGTCATTATTATTTAGAACAAGGAAAGCCAAGAATAGCTTGAATGATTTGCTAATTAAAGAGTCCAGGAATACTTTATAAAATCCCGTCGGGATTTGCAGCCCTAGTACAATATAAACATATCTGCCTTTTCTCAAGGGTTTTGGTGTTTCTAGGCTCTTCTGTCAGTTCAGCAGCTGAGTTCCATAACGCTTTAGTTGACGTTGCCTTTACTGCAATACGTCCAGTTATTTTGAAAAACGTTCATCAGAGATGATGAGCGATGGTTTAGATGATTTGCTGTCGCAGGCGGTAGATTAATGCGAAAAAGAATAGGTAGTTTTAGACGATGGACTCGATGAAATTCTTTCCCAGAGTCTTGTTACGTTTGAGCAGAAGAGTCTTGAAGACGACGCTATCGATATTACCAACATGTTTGAGGTTGGCGGGCCTAGTTTGGTGATGGGAAGGCACTTTAAAACTGTTTTCAATGTTTAATAAGTTAACTTCAAAGTCTTAATAGATTACCATTTACAATGTTTAATAAGTTAACTTCAAAGTCTTAATAGATTACCATTTACAATGTTTAATAAGTTAACTTCAAAGTCTTAATAGATTACCATTTACAATGTTTAGTAAGTAATCTTCAATTCTTAATAGATTACTTAATTGACTTCAAAGTCTTCATAAGTTTTAAAATAACTAATATTAATATGTTAATTTCAACGCCTAGATTTTACACGTCAAAATTAAATGGACTAACTATAAAAATCGGTTATCAGCGTTACGAGTCATGCAAAGAGTTAATATTGGTCAAACGTTTTCATGCCTGACATAAGAAAATTTGTATTTCCACCTCTGTCCCATATTTATTACTAAAAGAACGCAACCGCTGGTTTTCGATTAATAGCTTGTTTTTCGATTAATAGCTTTAATTTCATTAAAATAAATGTTTATTCGAAATTCAAATATTGCCAACAAAGATCCAATTATAATAATCTATTTTTGCTTAATGAAAGATCTCCCCCTTCTGGCAATATTGAAAATTATCACAATCTCTTGTAACTTTACGCAAAATAAAACACCCAACCAACAAACAAGTAAAACTAACCAAAGAGTGATACAAGACAAGTTATGTATTTTAGGTATGGATTTATTAAAATCCTCGAGTACTCCACCAAGATGAATCGACTGAGAAGAGAAACTTGCACACGCACACTTATATATCCAACCTGTATGTAACTCCAAAGATCACCCCCCCCCCCCGCTTCCCCACTTACAATTACACATTACGCTTAACTGAGACCAAGAGTTGATTTATTTCGTTAAAAAGACCTTTATGTAATATTTACTTTTACTGGAAATATTTGTTTTTTCGTAAGAGAAAAAGGAAGAAAACAGCTGGAGCTAAACAAAACCAAATCGTTGAAATCTTATTAAACTATTAACTACAAGTGCAAATTATTTACAAAAGTTTGCGCTATCGTATACTGATATACTTGGCAAACTTGGCAAAACTTCTTCAAGGAAAGATTCCCTTTAATCAAATATATACAGTTAGCCAAAATTTAGTGGTATAAACTCTTTTTGACTACGAGTAGTCCCCATTTTTCTTCAGGGATAGCAGAGCCGGGAGCGAAACGCGTGCGCGCGTGAACTCTAATATCCCTGAGGAACAATGGGGACTTCTCGCAATCTAAAAATATTTGCAAGATCCTAAAGATAGTCACATTAGGGCCGTTTATACGAGAGAAAATAAGCCGCGGCTTACATAAGAGGCGAAAGGAACCATTTATACGAGTTCGGCTTACATAAGACGCGAACTGCTGGTATAAATGGTTCACTGCTTAGTCCGCGGCCAGACCAGTCCAATGATGACGTAGTTTCTTTCGGTGCGAGCAAACGAGCAAATAAGCGAAACGACTGCCTTTGGTCAGGAAAATCGCCATATTTTACACTGTCGTTTTCTTTTCAAATTAACATTTCGTTCAAGTTTAGAGTTAGGCTGTTGAGAAACTTGTGCGGAAAGCTCATCGAAAAGTTCGTCAGCGATCAGTCAGTTGAGTGGATTAAAAGTGATGTTCCGGCGATGAATGAGGTGGAGAAAATGGACGAAATTTCCGGCTCACTTGTGAAGCAGGTCATTTTCCCGCCAATGCAGAGCGCGTCTCTCGGCCACGAAGGTCTGGTATATTACTGAAAACAGAGCATCTGCGAGCATGTGCAGTAATCGTTCACAGCTTCAGCAATCCGCGGAAAACGTATGAGTGCATTTATACGAACACTTTCACGTCTAAGTTAAGCCGCGGCTTGGATAAGCCCAGCCCAAAACTCCTCGGCCAGGATAAGCCGCGGCTTGAGCTAGCCGTGGGTTGAATAAGCCGTGAACATAGATTTTGTACCATTTGTACGGGGTGTTCGCGTCTTATGTAAGCCGCGGCTTATTATCTCTCGTATAAACGGCCCTATTGTTTCGAACACACATAGTTTTGAAAGACACATTCCAAGGCTCAGAGTACAGGTCACTTTTTTTCTTTATACTGGAAAAATTCGTTGGACTCAGTTACCTTTGCCCATATGAGTGTATTGTCATCATTTGTTTCAAGTTTTTTTTTTTCGCAGAATGCTTAGTTAAATATTCCATATTATACTGTACAACGCAAATGATCGATGATTTTTTTGGTGGACTCATAGAACTGAAAGCAATACAATTGCGACTTTCTGCAATTTGTTTTAGTGGTCAATCATTCACAAGCATTAGAAGAAGGAACGTAGGTGTCTTATCCGATATATGTTATTGATAATAACCCTCCCCCCGCTTTCTTCACCGTTTATTTTGTCAGTGGACACTCCTTGTATTTTATAGCCGATGTCCAGTTTATCCTAGTATCGGTTTAGTAAAATAAAACGCTTCATTTACTGTATCTGAATGAGTGTTCTTTAAACGTTCTTTGATATTTATAAATATTTACAATCCAAGGAGAAAAAAGATTTACTTATTATTTAACATTCATATATAAGCTTAAGGGTCCTGGGAGCAGGAGAGTATGGCGTTCATTTCTATTCAAAACACTTTGAGCACATTTTTGACTTTTTCGAGAGGCCCCGTGAGCGAAAGTCGACACCACGCCGTAAATATCCACGACGTAACGATAGATCAGCCTGAAATTTCTCCTTATAATATCGATGCTTTAGAAAACATAGTGGTCTTGAGAATTGAGTACGTGATCAGAGAAGAAAGAACATGAAACAGAATTGTGGCATCCGATAAGAATTTTACTGATCTCACTAACATCAATACTATTTTTTTTAATTCGGTACTTCTTATTGGTTTAAAACTGCAAATTGAAATCTCTTCTAACTCCCTCTTTTTATAAAATTCAGAGTTTAATTTCAGTTGCCTTGAGTACCGGCATAACCTTCCTTCTCAGTAGGAAGAATAGACTATGAGAACAGCCAAGGGAATGTTAAAGCTGGGACTACTGTTTTTGCTAGTCCGCTTTCCATTTCTCTCAGTTTTACCTTTCTAAAGCTGTTTTTATATACATAGTCCGTAGTCCGCGTTTTATACCTAGTCCGTGTTTTATACTCAGTCCGGAGTCCACATTTTATACCTAGTCCGTATTTTATACCCAGTCCCCAGTCCGTGGTCCGCAGTCCGCAGTCCATATTTTATACTGACCGGTTAAGCGACTCTGTAGTGCTTTCGAGTTTTTGTTCGAAAAATTTCAAGTCTTCTTTGAATTTTGCTAGATTGTTCTTTATGGTTTCGACATACTGTCGAAATTGTTTCCAGGCAGTCCTTCACATACGATTTACGATTAGAACAGGGTATTTTTCTCGCACCAAAAACTTGTTGATGGTGACAGAGTAGTCTCCGCAAATCCTCAGGTCCCCATGCATTAACTTTAACAATAGGAACTGTTGGTGATGCCCACTCTGAATGCTCTACTTTCTCAACGATATCCTCTCTTACAAGTTTCTTCAGAGTATCTTCATACTTAAAACGAATTGCAAATAGTGCTACTTGCGGTTTGGTGAATACAGGATTTTCATTGCTTACTCGCAATGAAACTTGGATCTCTTTAGGTTTTCCAACTGACCTAGTCTCAAACAACTTAGGGTATTGGCCGGCAATATCCTCAGCTGCAATGGAGACTGTACAAAAAAGGTTTTACCAAGGGAATGTAACCTTGGACATCATGTCTCGTCACATAAGTGATGATCCATGAACGACACTTATTAACAGGGTACCCATCTGCCTTCCAACCTTCACGTCTATCTCCTTTTCACCCAAACAGTGGATGGTGTTACTGTTATAGCTTTTCAAAATCACTGTAGGAGGTTTGAAGTGTCTTTCCTTGTCCTCCTAGCATCGTTAGAATTTAACACTGTTACCGAACAACCAGTGTCCACCTCTATGGACCCCTCGGTGTCTTGAATTGTATATGTAAGCTTGAATGAGGGGGTGTATTTAAAACATTACCAGAAGATTGCACAATTTTCATATAAACCGTACAAGGGCAGTCTGTATCCACGTTCTCCCCCTTAGAAACGGTTTCCGGTGTTGGAGAGGCTGTAACTTGGTGGGTGCTGTTGCCACCATCTTTAGCTAGATGCCCTGGCATCCCGCAATAACTACAGTGTGTGGTCCTTGGTCCGGCCGGTTTTACTCCGTGATGTAATTTTCGGGAAGAAAACGAGGTTTCATTAAAAACGAATCTTTACGAGTATTAATTGATCTGTTTGCCTTCTTAACCTCGATTTGAGGTTTTCCTGATGCTAGCGAAGTTCGCGCAAAGGTAGGTGAATTTTGTTCTGGCGACGTTTACTTTTTTATGGTGCCTTAAATTACGTGGATACATTTTGACATGCATATGCGATAATGCGCGCTAAGAAAGCTATTTGTTGGTGTACATGGCGTACAAGAAATGTTCTTTCGACTTGCAAAAAAAAGAAGAAAGAAAGAAATCGGTCGGTCGACAGTAAATTTTACGTACTAGGTCTTTGGTCCGACCACCTGACGGCAGGATTTCTTTACCGCACGATAACATAAACAAGTAAAATAGTCAAGTGACTGAAAAATGAGAGCCTCACAAAGTTCAGTTTTCTCTTCGTTTAGTTATAAGTAAATTAAAATTCACGAATTGAACTTTGGCTAAGGATGAGTTCAGTCTCTCAACTTTGAGCCAAATTTTAACTGGTAAATAATAATTTAGTAACCGCATGCAGCGTTCAGAAAAAATATTTTAAAGTGATATTGCTCGAGACTTTGCGGGTAGCACTGCACCTTACTTATTAAGCAATGATATTAAAGGCCGTCAAAAGTAAGCTTATATCCGTCCGATTGGTTTCATTGGAGAGCTCTAGCAACGACGACGGCGGCGGCAACGAGAACGTTAGTACTACAGTCAGTTAGTCGAGGAACTGTAATTCCTTGTATGTATTCTGTAGTTGTAAAAGATGGCAGACAAAAAGAGGTCATCAGTAGAATTCAATCTGCTGTACAAACAATGCAGGAGGGGAGCGTTTTGAAATTGATGACAAATTAAAAGTTAGTATTTTAAAAAAGGTCAAAATAAAGTAATACATTCTTTTCTCATTCAAAAGCAGTTCTCTTGACTCTTGAAATTAAGTGCGATTTAATTTCTTCAGGGAACGAAACTAGAGCTCTTTACACAGAAACTTCATTTCAGTTTTTAACGTTTATATGACACCTATGAAAAATATACAGGAATTCAGATCAGATGGTACTTGCAACGTTTCTTTTTGCGCGAAAATTGCGTGCGCTTACAAAGTGGCCCCCAAAGAACCTCTGGCCGGACCAAAGGCCTTGAAACGGATGAGCAGCCATTTTCTTTGATGCAGGATTTTCGGAAAAGGTCAGAAGCTGTCGGTTTGTCACAAGTTAGTAGAATGTTACAGCAACTTACAGGAGCAAATTTTAGCTCACTATTCTTCTTCTTAGGTAACAAATACTCATTTACGTCTTTTTCGTCCGGACCAACGACCACATACTGTACATGGAGATTCAACATGACTGCACCTGTCTGCCAAATGCTGTGATAAGCCAGACCTGAAACACTATTTTCTTTCCATTTTTGGTTTTGAAGCCGTTTGCTTTTGGCTTCCTTGGTGAGGGGTAGGGCTCCTGTGAACAGCATTTACAGATAACATTCCAGCACTCGACGTATCAGCTGTTTTTTGTTTGTTTGCTTGTTTTTCATATATTTTCTTTTCCCTGTTTACTTTAACCGTAAATTTCCTGTCAAAAGTTCCTGAGCAGGCAACATTGTAAAAATTATTACCTCAAACGTTCCCTGAGGTTTTCACTTTCATAAATTTATACATGCAGATGTAGATATCCGCAACTATTTTTCTTGGGGACAGTTATCGAGTGTTATTCCTTACGTATGTGAGGTTTATAATTTTGTCGGAATTCGCATCGCGCGTGGATCGCACAGCGAGGCAGAAACACGAGTTGGCTAAGGTCTTCCTTTTATTTTCTCTTGTTATTCGGTCTAAGACATTTAATTGCTTCTTGATACTTTGTGTGGGTGCTTTTTTTTTGTTGTGCCAGTACTTCTATCTAAGTAATTTACTCATTGTATTGTTCGAACGTGACGTATAAAGAATCTTTTGTAAAATAAATGTGAGCCAGCATAAGCTCTCTTGGTGAGCACTTGGTGCTTTTAGGGCAAATGTTGCAATTACTGCTCTCTCTCTATAAAAAAACACGCACCATAAAACGTAGTAAAATAATAGGAAGTCTTTTTTCAAAAAAATGTTTTGAGTCGTTTCTTGTGACTTTTATCAGTGGAGCTGGATTTCAATTCGACTGGCAAAGGCAATCCACAGCCGTAAGGCGCAAACAGAAAAGGCCTGATGTCCAAAACGCGTGCAAGTATGATTTTGGGTTCCGCAAGTAACAAGTAAGTCACAGCTGAATCCGCGAGCGGGCAAGATGAGGCAAATCCTGCATTCTAATTGGCTACCCTAACGGGCAAGATGGGCGCATCTTGCCCGCTCCGGAATTCCCGCGTTGGTCCCGCAAGTAAAAGTTTTCTGTTTTTGCCATATAATAAATCCTCCGTTGGCCAAGCTTATTCGGTCAAGATGGCTGAATAACGGCCTCGTTCTTTCTTGCGTTGTTATTGACCTCGACTTCTTCTCCGTCAATAAAAACGCAAAAAGAGAACTTGGCCAATATCAATCCATCCTGACCTCACGCTTGGTCAATAACGCATATATTTATTAGCACATTCAAGGTAAACGTACCTATTTTGGAGAACAAATTATCCACGTTCATGCCTGTGAAAACTGACACTTCCATGAACAGGATAGAATACTCCTTGGCAAAAAGTTGACCATCCTTCAGAAAAACAACAACAAAAAAGACAGGTATTATTGCCAAACAGAAGCACCGAGGTCGCACTTTGATTATTTTTTTCTCCAATTCTTTGAAAGCAATCCGGGGAAAGAAAAGTTTGGTACTAGAAAACTTGATGCCGAGCGAAATTTGGAAATATGCCTCGAGCAAAATAGGCTGAGTGGCGGCGAGATAAGAGGAAACGACAAAAATACTGTGTAGCACAAAATTTTTGCGAGTTCTATTTTCTATGTATTTCTATTGCACGTGCTCGATAAAATGAGTATTAATGATTTGTCCGGGGCTTTCTGAAAACCGCAAAAATTTATTCGCAGCAAGAAAAACCAATCTGTCCTAAAGGCAAAAAATTCCGCAAAACACAAAAAAATCGCCAATCCGCAAAAACAAACTCCTGCAAAAATTTCGTGCCACACGGTAGACAGAGAAATAGTGACATAGTTCATGCTCAAACTTGGGAGGTATTACCCCTGAAGAAAAAACTGCCAACCAGCCAGCCGAGTGAAGACGCGAGGCTGGCGAATTGGCAGAGAACAGTGAGAGGGCCTCGTCAACTCCTGTGACTCAGATGGCTGCATGGTTCCTAGAAAATTTCTTTGCAGCCGGTAGCTTGTTTAGTAGCTATAGCTTATATAGCGGTAGCTTATATTTTCTTTGTTGGCCGAACAGGATGCACATGTAGATCATTATGGCTATTAGCTTCGTGGCCGTGAAGGGATATAAGACAGGTGTAAGATGCTACGTTTTTGTTATCGCGGGATTGTGCTTTATCAGTGTTTGTGCAAGGCGTTTCTGAATGCGTTTTTAAACGCCTTTTGAACAGTTCAAAACAAAGTAAAAAAAGTTCAGAGACAGAAACTTGTTTTCATATTCTGTTGTATGTGCGCTTCTAAAATGGCGTTTAACCAGCAAAGAGAGAATAAATACAAGGCACACAACTCCGAAATCCTAACATTATTGACCCTCCAGGCTGTTTGCAAAACAAAAACACCTTTTGCCTTTAAATGACGAAGTAATCTTTCGTAAGAATAGGCCATATTTCAAATAATTTCGCTCACCAACTGAGACTTGGGGCCTGGTGTTAGGATTACCCAGCAAGCGGGTTAAAGATAGCCCGGATTAACAAGCAAAATTTCCCAGGTAGGGTTACCCTATCTCCTGGGTCAACTTTACAAACTTGACTGACGTGTTTCGTCATGCGTGACTAAAATACACATCCTTTGTAACGTCCAATATTTGTATAAAATCTTGAAGATATCCATGAAAAACAAGTTAAATTCAAGAAAAAACGGAAAAATACAATCACGCTATACAGAAAATTCGCTATATTGTTCAAATGTTTGAAATTTAACTCGAAAAATTGGATAACTCCGTTAAAATTTTCAAGATAACTGGTCACGCAAGACGGAGAAAAGTTGTCGCGGTTAGGTCAGCAATCCCTAGCAGAGAGTTTACAAGGTAGGTAGGGTAACCCTAGCCCTCAGGTAGGGTACCGTAGCTGCCTTTTAAGCACGTCGTGTAAAAGAAGTAGAAATGTGCGAGTTCTTGGGTAACCCTCTTGCTAGGGTAATGTATCGGTCAAATCGAAGCTTCAACATGCCCCCCCGGGCAACCCCCCGGGCATTTGACTTTTTTGAAAATTTTTGTTCCAATTCCCCCCTACCAGGGCCAAAATGCCGTTCAAATGCCCCACACTAGGGTCCATTCAGGTGATCAAATGCCCCAACCCCGGGGACATTTCACAGGCACAAAAATGACAGAAGGACGGCGGAAACGCCTTCACTTGTCGAACAAAATCTTTATAAATATAACAAAAACTGAGAAACACGGTTAGCGTATTTACTACGAACAAAAGTCTCGTGCAAAGCGGCGGAAATCGCTGCTACAAGGTCACTGAATGCTCAGCTTTTCTTCGTCATGCAACATACAAAGCGTTGTATAAAAAAAGATCCCACCTATTGAGATTAATACATCATGACCACTTCACTGACATGCATCATCGCTCATCTTATTAATTAACATACTTACATTAGGTCAAAGAAGTTGACCTGAGCTTTTTATTTTATTTTATTTTATGTTGTTGTATTGAATCGCCGGTATAGGTGTTGTATTTCATTGTAAACTCAACAATAAAGTACATTCATACATTCAAAGCCTGAATCCAAGATTCAAAATTTTAAAATTTAAATACTTCAAATACGGCACAAAGCTTGTTTAAGCCCTTTCCTCGTAAATAATTGGCTACAAAGGCACAATCTTTTCAACGAAAATCCTCTAACACCGCGTCCCCCATGATAGGTCGCCACGCCAAAGATTTTACATGAAATCGAGGGTGCAGTTCAAATTCCCCACCCCCTGGAAGACTCTGATAATCAAATTCCCTCCTCCCCGGGACGGCAAAGGTGTCAAATGCCCGGGGTATGCCCGGGGGGGGGCATGTTGAAGCATTGATTTGACCGATACATAACCCTAGCACCAGGGTTACCCTCTGTCCTTGAAAACAAGGCCTTAATATCCACAACAAAGTTTTAAAGCTGCAAGAATCTTCGCCCGACCAACGCGCCATTCAAAAGGACTTCAAGAAAAAAAACACTACGCTATCTTCTAAACTCAACCAAAGAAGGAAAAAAATGCAGTTTTTCAGGTCTATAAACACTCGGCAGAGAAGTGTAATCAGTTATGTATCGGTCAAATCGATGCTTCAACATGCCCCCCCCCCCCCGGGCATTTGACACCTTTGCCGTCCCGGGGAGGAGGGAATTTGATTATCAGAGTCTTCCAGGGGGTGGGGAATTTGATACCCATGCTTTAGGGGTGGGGAATTTGAACTGCACCCTCGATTTCATGTAAAATCTTTGGCGTGGCGACCCATCATGGGGGACGCGGTGTTAGAGGATTTTCGTTGAAAAGATTGTGCCTTTGTAGCCAATTATTTACGAGGAAAGGGCTTAAACAAGCTTTGTGCCGTATTTGAAGTATTTAAATTTTAAAATTTTGAATCTTGGATTCAGGCTTTGAATGTATGAATGTACTTTATTGTTGAGTTTACAATGAAATACAACACCTATACCGGCGATTCAATACAACAACATAAAATAAAATAAAATAAAAAGCTCAGGTCAACTTCTTTGACCTAATGTAAGTATGTTAATTAATAAGATGAGCGATGATGCATGTCAGTGAAGTGGTCATGATGTATTAATCTCAATAGGTGGGATCTTTTTTTATACAACGCTTTGTATGTTGCATGACGAAGAAAAGCTGAGCATTCAGTGACCTTGTAGCAGCGATTTCCGCCGCTTTGCACGAGACTTTTGTTCGTAGTAAATACGCTAACCGTGTTTCTCAGTTTTTGTTATATTTATAAAGATTTTGTTCGACAACTGAAGGCGTTTCCGCCGTCCTTCTGTCATTTTTGTGCCTGTGAAATGTCCCCGGGGTGGGGGCATTTGATCACCTGAATGGACCCTAGTGTGGGGCATTTGAACGGCATTTTGGCCCGGGTAGGGGGGAATTGGAACAAAAATTTTCAAAAAAGTCAAACGCCCGGGAGGGGCATGTTGAAGCTTCGATTTGACCGATACATTACATGGAAGTTAAACATGAATATAATTATAATAGCTTGATACCTCATATTTTATCTTTCTGTGCATCAAAAGATCTGCTTTACTTCCCACAAGACCCACAACAAGACTCCTAGACCTCTTCTGCGATAACTTTTGCACTTGATCCTTTGCCTCATCAAACGAACTTGGGTCTGTTATATCATATACGACAACAACTGCCCGATGAGCTTCAATGTTACGGGTTTTGACTGTTTTAGGATCACAATCCCTTACAATGACTTGGAGTCCATAATTACAGCAGTTGTTGGGCGTGTCGCTGTGCACACATGGAAATGATGATGCCTTTCTCCAAATAGCTAAAGATAGAAGGAATAAATAGTATGAGTGAAACAGCAAAATTATGTTAACACAGAAACACTTCATGATTATCTAATAGCTCAGAAAAAGTAGAAAAAAGGAGTCTCACTTTGATTAAACAATTCACGATCAGGAGATGCTCCTACAAGAAATCTTCGAACTAAACTGGACTTTCCTACACCTTTGCCACCTGTGAAGTCAAAATGAAAGCAAAGAACGAAGAATACACAATACAATCTTCAGTACCCAGTTTGTTTAATCTTTCAGTATCAAGTGCATCAGAATGGCGGAACCCTAACATCATGCTAACATATTCCTTTAACTGAGTCAATAGGACCTAGCCAAACCACAAAAGCTTAATGGCAGCAAAAAGCTACTGTGTATATATATATATATATAAAGGGTTCATTTGGAATCTCCAGGTTTAAAAAAAGTTGAAGGTCTTTGAACTTCGATTGACCATTTTCCTTGGAAAGACAACAAATATTATGCACTTTTTAATAGCATCAGTGATCCTTGACCACAGGAAAAAATAACAGATTCCCATTTTTGGATATTTTAGGGTATTTAAAGAATACCCACAAAAATCCCAAATTTGGAAGAGTGAGACAAGTCCCAATCAGGGAACTTGGTTGGGAATTCCCTGGTTGGGACTTGTCTCACTTTGCCCACATGCTAAACACTTAGATCATAACTGACAAAAAAACCTTCATGGTCTATACTAGCTCGAATTAGGGTCACAAGACTGGTATGTATATAGCCACTCAATTCTGTGCCACTTAACTTTAATTTCAAAAAATTAACAGTTAGTTAAAAAGACATTTCTACTCAATTTATACCAGCTAACACCTCTCAACAAGAACAAAAATAATTAATTTATAATATTATACACTAGCTGCATCCTGCAAAAAAAAAATGTGTAGCCCAATTATCATTTTGCTTACCTTTTATTTCCACATCATAGCAACGACGCAAATTTGGCATCTCTGTTGCATAATGGACCTGTTGGTTTTCTCAGCCTGGTATTCCAGTAAAGGATAAACTCTAAACCAGTTGATAGTGATGATTCCGTAGAGACACACACTTAGAAGTCAATGACAATCATTTATACATGTAAATATAAATGGTAAAACTTTTATTTATTTATTTATTTATAAACTTCGCCAAGAGGCCTGGATCACTCACAGAGCAAGCTCCACTACGAGTTCCAGAAAAAAAAAGAAAATTAGTAATAAAACTAACAAGAATGATAATACTTTAGAAAGGACAAAAAAAGAAATGGAAATGCAAAAACAGAATTGGGGAGGAGACTGATAAAAAAATCAACAACACATATGATCGAGCAAGCTATTCAATGGCCAACTAGTGTGGCACTTAATACACACACTCTTAAAGGTCTGGGGGGTGTCAACATCATTAACAGACTTAGTGAGAGACAAGTAGTAATAAAAAAAGACCTTTCTTAAAGTGCGTGACTGAACAGTCAGTGTTCCGGAGGTGGGCTGGTAAAGTATTCCAGATTCTTGGGGCTCTACAGTAAAAACTGTTCTTAAAGGTGACGGTGTACTGTTGGCCCTAATCCTATTTAATAGCGTACCCTTGGAGGAGACACTACACCTGGGTCTAGTGGAATTCATGACTGAAATAAAATGGTCTGATAGACTAACTATTTAAACATTTGAATAGGTACACCAAATCTAAAATTCGTACCAATAACATAATGGTAGTAGCCCAATTTTCAAAAGCCTCTGCTTATAACTAACTCCCGGGTGGGGGGGGGCACTTGGGTATTTTTGGGTGGGTATGTGCCCCGGGACTCAAATTGGCACCCCGTTCTAAAACAAATTACCTAAAATTGATACCCCGTTCTAGAAATGGGCCAATTTCTTGATACCCGTTCTAGAATTCGCCTAAAACTTAATAATTGTTCTAGAATGGGCCAATTTTATACTCCGTTCTAGAAAGTTTTGTAAAACTGAAATAGCCCTGTTTTTTTAAAAGATATTTCTTTTATTTGTTCGAATTATACATCAAATAAATGTTTCTTCATAATCAGCAACAATTTTAAAACATAGGGTGCAACAAGAATACAACAGTTTGCTTGTTAACTCATTGAACCATATTTTTAAAAGCAATCTGTCCTTGAATAATTTCAAATGGCTGCTTACAAAACTGGAGCTTTCGTGCGTTCAAAATATTATACCCTGTTCTAGAAAACACCTCTGAAATGGATACCCCGTTCTAAATCAGAGCTTCAAAATCACGACCCCATTGGGCGGCACATACCTGTATAGGTAATGTATGGGAGTACCCCCCGGGAACTAACTTCAGACCGATAAGGCAAAGACAGAATGAATTTTGTTACGTGCCACTGAATTATTTCTTTCTTTACATGTATATTCACATCATGAGTGATAAGAATGTCTAAAGAACTTAGTGATTTCAAGATAGTCATTATGTTTCTTTTTGTTGTAAGAATGATATAGCTGTACATAGTCAAAATGCTACATTTCAATACTTTCACCAGCTCATGCGTAGCGCTTTTCAATCGAGTTATTATGCCGAAGTTAGAGCGAAGCAAAAAAAAAAGATTGAACCCCTCCCCTCCTGGTCCCATTAATTTTTTTTTCTTTTGTCCCAGCTTTTAGATTTAACCTCAAGGAGAAGCGCTTACTTGCCCCTTTCTAGACAGACCTCATGAGGAAACGCTACTCGCAGGCTATACTTTCACTGTTAGAGACTACTGATGCCCCTGGCAAAAAATTGTGTTTGTTAGTTTTCACTCACTAAAATACTTACAAATTCATAGATTGATCAGAGAAAAGTAGGTTGACAATTTTTTCCTAAAAACTTTGACAGAATCTGAAGATTTAACATGGAGCTTAGCACTGCGGTAGGTGAAGGACCGCTGACCGGTGGTTGGGCGGAACCTTGGAATGTTCAGTTGGTCACGCAGAGTGAATTTCTCGAATAGGTAGTTATGAACAAGTTTATTAATACATTTGTACATCATCACTGCATCGTTCAAGTAAATTCTGTCATTAACAGGCAGCCAATTTAGCGATTTGATTGCTTGTGAGATGTGATCAAACTTTTTGAAGCCAAGAACAACACGGCCGGGCGGCAAAATTCTGCACAAGTTTGTTGATGTTATGTTTACTAGTATTTGACCAAACAGTTGAGCAATAATATAACTTACTAAAAACGAAAGAGCTCATAAGGAGATGATATGATTTTTCCCAAAAAGCCATTAGATTGTGATCTCGTCGAGTTCTGCCATACTCTCCCACACTCTGCAGACGTTAAACTGACTGTAATCAAAACCTGTTAGACCCTACTGATGTCTACTAGCATTCAGAACTCTTGGATCGTTTCCCGTAAAAAAAAGGTGACTCTATCAGCAGGAAACTACTCCACGAGTTGTTTCTCTTACCTTGAGTAAAATAAAAGTTTCCTTGTTCTTTTCAGCTAAATTAAAAATTTTACTCGATGATCGCGTGATCAAATCCTGAACCTCGATCTTCCGACTTCCCCCGAGCCTCTGGATCAAAACGAGGTTTAAGGCGAGATCGAGGTGAAGGCCAGGTTGCCAAGTTCGAGTGCCTGATAACCAGTGCCTGGCCACTCAGTGCAGTGGTCACGGTTATTCTTTCATGTTACGCTTACGCCAAATAGATATATCATTCATGTAATAGTAATAGATTGTTTATCTCCCTGTATACCCTGTATACCCTGTATACCCTGTATACGCATGTATACCCTGTATACCTATGTATACCCTGTATACCCTGTATACCTATGTATACCCTGTATACACTGTATACCCATGTATACCCTGTATACTCTGTATACCCTGTATACCCTGTATACCCATGTATACCCTGTATACCTATGTATACCCTGTATACCCTGTATACCCTGTATGCCCATGTATACCCTGTATGCCCTGTATGCCTGTATACCCTGTATGCCCATGTATGCCCTGTACCCATGTATGCCCTGTATGCCCTGTATACCCTGTATACCCTGTATACCCATGTATGCCTGTATACCCTGTATACCCATGTATACCCTGTATACCCATGTATACCCTGTATACCCTGTATACCCATGTATACCCTGTATGCCCATGTATGTATACCCTGTATACCCACCCTGTATGCCCTGCCCATGTATACCCTGTATGCCCTGTATATGCCCATGTATGCCCTACCTGTATGTATACCCTGTATGCCCTGTATACCCATGTATGCCCTGTATGCCCTGTATACCCTGTATGCCCATGTGCCCCTGTATACCCATGTATACCCTGTATGCCCCTGTATGCCCTGCCCATGTATACCCTGTATACCCTGTATACCCATGTATACCCTGTATGCCCTGTACCCCTGTATACCCATGTATACCCTGTATACTGTATACCCTGTATACCCATGTGCCCTGTATGCCCTGTATACCCTGTATGCCCATGTATGCCCTGTATACCCTGTATACCCTGTATGCCCCTGTATACCCTGTATGCCTATGTATACCCTGTATACCCTGTATGCCCCTGTATGCCCTGTATACCCATGTATACCCTGTGCCACCCTGTATACCCTGTATGCCCCTGTATACCCTGTATACCTATGTATACCCTGTATACCCTGTATACCCCTGTATACCTATGTATACCCTGTATGCCTGTATGCCCTGTATGCCCTGTATACCCTGTATACCCATGTATGCCCTGTATGCCTCTGTATACCCTGTATGCCCATGTATGCCCTGTATACCCTGTATACCCATGTATACCCTGTATACCCTGTATACCTATGTATACCCTGTATACCCTGTATGCCCCTGTATGCCTATGTATACCTGTATACCCATGTATGCCCTGTATACCCTGTATGCCATGTATACCCTGTATACCCTGTATACCCTGTATACCCTGTATACCATGTATGCCTGTATACCCTGTATACCCATGTATGCCCTGTATACCCATGTATACCTGTATGCCCATGTATGCCCTGTATACCCTGTATGCCCTGTATACCCTGTATACCTGTATGTATACCCTGTATGCCCTGTATACCCTGTATGCCCTGTATGCCTATGTATACCCTGTATGCCATGTATGCCCTGTATACCCTGTATACCCTGTATGTATACCCTGTATGCCCTGTATACCCTGTATACCCATGTATACCCTGTATGCCCTGTATACCCTGTATACCCTGTATACCCTGTATACCCATGTATACCCTGTATACCCATGTATACCCTGTATGCCATGTATCCCTGTGTATACCCATGTATACCCTGTATACCCTGTATACCCTGTATGTGTACCCTGTATACCCTGTATACCCATGTACCCCTGTATACCCATGTATACCCTTTATACCCTGTATGCTCATGTAACATGGCGAGACCAAAAAGATGAATTAGCGTGTCTGAGGAATTGTTGCAAAAGGCATATATGTCATTTTCTTTTTCGTCCTATTTTAAGTCCAGAAATCATTGGTTGGTATGCGCCTATGTGATAGTATAAATTGGAACTCAGTTTGGTGCTTTTTGTGCACCGTACTTTTTGCCATAAAATAGGCAAGTTCTTAGTTAAAAGTTCCTTCTTCGTCTGAGTAGTTACAGTCTTGAAGTCATTGTAGTTGGCTTTTACGTGCGGTTAAACTACTGGCTCTGGTCAGCTTTTGGTAAATTATTGGACCTAGCTTTTCTCTTTTAACAATTCAGTTTTCACTCAGTGTTTCAAAGTTATAGTCTTTTGTCTCAGCAGTATCGGTAACATTTTTGCGAATTCGTTGAACAGCTGATAGTAAACCGTAAAACTGAGCGGGCGTACTCTTAAATCATGTTTGGAGGCAAACCCTTTATACCCTGAAATGTATCGTTTCCTGTTTATACCTGTATGTTTAACTTTGTATGATATGTATACCCTGTATACCTTGTATACCCTGTATATACCCTGTATACCCTGCATACCCATGTATACCTTGTATACCCTGTATACCCTGTATACCCTGTATACCCATGTATACCCTGTATACCCTGTACCCTGTATACCCTGTATACCCATGTATACCCTGTATACCCTGTATACCCTGTATACCCTGTATACCCATGTATACCCTGTATACCCTGTATACCCCTGTATACCTGTATACCCTGTACCCTGTATACCCTGTATACCCTGTATACCCATGTATACCCTGTATACCCTGTATACCCCTGTATGCCATGTACCCTGTATACCCTGTATGCCCTGTATGCCCATGTATACCCTGTATACTCATGTATACCCTGTATGCCATGTATACCCTGTATACCCATGTATACCTTATGCCCTGTATACCCTGTATGCCCTGTATACCCCTGTATACCCTGTATGCCCTGTATACCCTGTATACCCTGTATACCCATGTATACCCTGTATGCCCTGTATACCCTGTATACCCTGTATACCCTGTATACCCATGTATACCCTGTATACCCATGTATACCTGTATGCCCTGTATACCCCTGTATACCCTGTATACCCATGTATACCCTGTATACCATGTATGCCCTGTATACCCTGTATACCCTGTATACCCTGTATACCCTGTATGCCATGTATACCCTGTATACCCTGTATACCCTGTATACCCATGTATGCCCTGTATACCCTGTATACCCTGTATGCCCATGTATACCCTGTATGCATGTATACCCTGTATACCCATGTATACCCTGTATGCCATGTATGCCCTGTATGCCCTGTATGCCCTGTATACCCTGTATGCCCCTGTATGCCCATGTATACCCTGTACCCTGTATACCCTGTATACCCCATGTGTACCCTGTATGCCCCTGTATACCCTGTACCCATGTATGCCCTGTATGCCCCCATGTATACCCTATACCCATGTATACCCTGTATACCTTGTATACCCTGTATACCATGTATGCCCTGTATACCCTGTATGCCTATGTATACCCATGTATACCCTGTATGCCTTGTATGCCCTGTATACCCTGTATACCCATGTATACCCTGTATACCCTGTATGCCCTGTATACCCTGTATACCCTGTATACCCTGTATACCCTGTATACCCTGTATACCCATGTATACCCTGTATACCCTGTATACCCTGTATACCCTGTATACCCTGTATACCCTGTATACCCATGTATACCCTGTACCCCTGTATACCCTGTATACCCTGTATACCCATGTATACCCATGTACTCCCAGTATACCCTGTATACCCATGTATACCTTGTATACCCTGTATACCCTGTATACCCTGTATACTCATGTATACCCTGTATACCCATGTATACCCTGTATACCCATGTATACCCATGTATACCTTGTATACCTTGTATACCCTGTATACCCATGTATACCCTATATACCCTGTATACCCATGTATACCCTGTATACCCATGTATACCTTGTATACTCATGTATACCCTGTATACTCATGTATACCTTGTATACCCTGTATACCCTGTATACCCTGTATACCCCTGTATACCCATGTACTCCCAGTATACCCTGTATACCCTGTATACCTTGTATACCCTGTATACCCTGTATACTCATGTATACCCTGTATACCCATGTATACCCTTTATACCCTGTATACTCATGTAACATGGCAAGACCAAAAAAGATGAATTAGCGTGTCTGAGGAATTGTTGCAAAAGGCATATATGTCATTTTCTTTTCGTCCTATTTTAAGTCAGAAATCATTGGTTGGTATGCGCCTATGTGATAGTATAAATTGGAACTCAGTTTGTTGCTTTTTGTGCACCGTACTTTGCGCCATAGAATAGGCAAGTTCTTAGTTAAATGTTCCTTCTTGGTCTGAGTAGTTACAGTCTTGAAGTCATTTTAGTTGGCTTTTACGTGCGGTTAAACTATTGGCTCTGGTCAGCTTTTGGTAAATTAATGGACCTAGCTTTTCTCTTTTAACAATTCATTTTTCACTCGGTGTTTTAAAGTTATAGTCTTTTGTCTCAGCAGTATCGGTAACATTTTTGCGAATTCGTTGAACAGCTGATAGTAAACCGTAAAAACTGAGCGGGCGTACTCTTAAATCATGTTTGGAGGCAAAATCTTTGAGAGTCAGAAAATGATCGTTTCCCGTTTGGACGTGTTTAACTTTGGAGATACTTATTTCAAACCACTCTTTAAAAAAGAAATTTTTCATTATCTATCCTTATCAAAGAGTTGAACCACAGAACCTGTTCTTGACAAGCGATATCAGAACTTACTTTATCCACAAAGTTTATTTCTTTCCAATATTCCAATTTTTCTTTAGTTACGGGGTCCGTTGCCCTAATCTCTTTCATAGTGTCAGAGACTTTGAGTCTCAACGGTTGAGATTACCACGGAAAATGAGATCGCGGCCGTAGTTCTCCAGTTATAGATCAAAGATAACGTTCCATTTTCCGTTTTAAGTAGCGTCCAAGTACTTTTTAACCCATGTTGTTTTAAGACATTTGTTGAAAGGATAAAGGTCAATCATCTTCAGACCTCCATACTCAGGTTCATTGATCATAACTTTTCTCTTGATTTTGTCACCTTCTCCATTCCATAGAAAATGGTAAAACATGTCATTTATTTCCTTTGTAGCGTAATGATTTGAGCGTAAAAGGGAAGAGCAAGTATACCAGTTGTGATGCGGTCAGTGAGTTAAGGACAGTAATTTTCCCTAACAACGTGAGCCTGCAATATTTCCAGCAACTCAAAAGCTTCCTAATGTTTTCAGTTTTTTCGTTGTAATTCAACGTCAAAGCCATGTCCGGATCGGTTGACAGCCACAGACCAAGTGTTTGACTTTATATTTTGGCCATTTAAACTTCTTTCCTGAAACAAGGATTTGTTCATGTGCTGTCTTAGAACCGATCCAAAGGGCTTCCGTTGTGCTATCGTTTAACTTGAGGCCGGAGATCTGACAAAAATCATCTAAACTTTGTATTGCTGGTATAAGGGATTTCTCTCAACCGTCTAAGACAAGAGTGGTATCATCAGCGTGTTGGCTTATCTTAACTTCGTCATTACCCAGAGAAAAACCTGTTATGTCCTTGTTGTTTCGGACGGTCTTGGCCAAGATCTCCGCAGCAAGAATAAACAAATATGGGGAAAGGGGACACGCTTGCCTAACTCCCCTTTGAGTCCGAAAGAAATTGCTTGAATGAGCTCATTCAAACATTGCTAAGTACACAGTTTTCGCATTTTTGATTAAGGACAGCCTTTATCCTCATCAGATGAAACTTTTAATTACTTATTATTTTAATTACTCATTATTTGGTCCGGCGTTACATTATTGGCTAAGGCAATGTAAATTCCGAAGTAGGCTAAACTGATAAACAATTAGGTAATACACAATAACTTCATCGCTCAATTTATTGTGATTTACCAAGGCCACCGACTTTAGATGTTTACTGCATAATATCAACTTCTTATAACTCTTAAAATTTCTCCGCAGGGGTGGTTTGGACATCAAAAGAGGGAACAGGGTTTGACTTTGAAGGATGCAAATTACATAAAACATACATAACTTACATAGACCTCAAAACAGTATAGTACTCTGCAAAGGGAGGTATTGGTTTAGTTACAAGAAAGGTGTGAACATTAACTTATACAAATATTACAACGTAACATTTCCCAGGTTCGCGTTCAAAAGATAAATAAAACTTTACAGCGAATTTAACAACTATGAGATAAGAATCTCTTGGGAATCTCATATAGATCTGGTGAGAGTAAGCACACTATATTGATATTCTTTGCATAAAATTATACGGTTCTCATTATCGATCATATGGTGTTCTCTTACTATTACGTCCATGCACGGTACAGAGCCACATACTATATAGTATCTAACGTTTCCTTAGCTTATCATACTTTCTTTTTTCATCGTAAAGCACCTGTAAGGAATGGTGAAATATGGGAAGAACCATTAGAAAAGCGAAACTATTTACGACTTTGACTATTTTGCTAAATATGTCACAAAAATGACTGTTGTCATTTTTGACATCATTCTTTGAGTTGACATGCTGGATAATAGTATGCATGACAAAGAACTCGAGCTCATTCAATCCAGGATCTTTGATTTTTTCGTCATTTTCTTCCAGTGAAAGTCTTGATCGTTTCGCTTTCACGGTATGCCTGTATTTTTTACTTCGCTTTCTCGGTGTTCTACATTTTTTGTCTCGAGGAAGCCTTTGGTTTCCCCCACATTGTTTGCCTTGGCACCATCCACAACAACTGCATGCGCTCATACAGGTACCGTATTCGTTGATGCACTTGCACCTGCCTTTGTAGTTCCTTGACGCTTTTGCTTTTGATTTGTATTTATTTTTTTCTCCGCATCGACATGGTTTTCTTGGAGTTGAGATTGGCACTTTCTCCGTGGAAAGCGTGGACTGACTCTCGAGAGCATCGAGATTGCTGTTTGTTTCAGAAGTGAATCGCTCCTGCTGATCACGTTGGGAGATAATTAGCGCATCATAGTGTCCTGGACCACTTGCATTATACGCGAGGTAGACGACGTTTGAGGCTGGCACCATCCCTTCAGGAGAAATCATCACAAAAGGAGTCAAAAAACTTGGATTTAAGACAAATAAAGGTATTTGAATAACGTTTGCGATTGCTAGAGGTATAAGATCGCCTAGCGGACCTGAAAACGTTCCCGATTGGATAAAACGATCTGCCTCCGAAAAAAAGTTTACATCACTGGGCAGAAATGACTGATAAAAATCTACTCGTTCTCCCTTCAATTCTTGGACGACTTTACTCCTGAGAATGCTACCAATATCGTTGATGGATGTAGATGTGTCTATTCCCATCTGTTCCGCAAGGTGCGACATTAACAATGATTCATTATGTGCATTCAAGCTCATCATTTGTTGCAATTGCATTGCCACTGCCGTAAAAAGGCAATTGCCGTCACCCGTTACCTCAACAATGTCAAATCCCCAAGTCGAGGCTAGTTCAGTAAGCCTTTTTCTGTCACTTTTTGTTGGGTCTCCAGCTACTGTTTCATTTTCCATTAATGCCTTTGTTTTTAATGGTCTAACATAAGTCACTATCTTCTTGAAATTGAATAGTTTTGGCCCCGTTTTTTCCTCAACGATCTTGCTCATTTTCCACCACTGTAAAGCGTTTCTAAGAATGACAAAGTTTTCGACATCCGCCTTTAAACTGTTCTCCACGTTTTCACCATCACTACACGTAGAACTCTCGTCATTGCTATCGATTAATGATGTAAGGCGGGTTTGTATGTGAGAAATATTCTCTATAGATGTTGTTTTCAAATTTAGGTTTTTATCCTCTGTAGCATTTGTCATCACATGGAAATTTATTTCGTGAACTTTGTTATTGGTTTCGTCAAGGGCTCTGCTCGATGGCGGTACTCCTGTTAACAGAATCTTCTTTCTACTGTTTATGAGCATGTCACCTATAGATGGTAAGTTTGCATCGCGTTTCCTGTTTGAGTTAAAAAGGGTCCTTTCAACGCGAGTTCTTGCAAGATCTACTCCAATTCGGTTTGTTACTGTTGTTTTCTTCAGTTCTCTGTGAAGCCGTTCGTTTCGTGTTGTCCCACAACCTGGGGGGATATGTGACAAGCATCCTTTTCTAACGTGACATTCTATATTTTTTAGTTCTTTTTCAACGCTTTTGCTGATAACACGAGCGCCACTTGAATTCTTATACGAAACCCATTTTGTGATAAAGTTGTTTAGGTTGCGCAAAATCTCTTCAGGAGCCGGAGTTGGAAGTTTTCTTTCGATTGCTTGATCTCTCTGATCCCTGAAGACCAGTGAGTAATCTTTGCAAACCTCTGCAAAGATATGAGAACGTTTTGACACCTTTTTTGTAATTCTTTGTATGGCGTGAAACAAATCCAACTTGACGGGTACGTTTGGGAAATATAACGTGAGCAGGTGGCGCCACTTGCAGCAATTGTCTATGTATATTCCTGACAGTTTTACCCCTCGATTTTTGAAGTCTAACGAGAGAGCTTCAAAAAGAGGTTTTACCTCATCAAAACTCTCTGACATAGCGAACGACCACCTTATTACTTGTCCTTTCTCATTTATTATGCAAAAGAGTGATGTGTACTGCGTAATCCAGGCGCTGTCTTCTTTTCTTTCGAAGCCGATATTTGCAGCTGCCTTGAAGGTGTGGTCACAGCTAATCCATTTAGCATTTAACGAATTCATTGCCTCTGTAAAAAGGTGTTTTTTCTCATTAAAAGATGCAACGTAAACGCTTCTTATCAAGTTGTCACCAGGGCAGGGAAAAAGGTTCCCAGGAACGTCAAAATTTAACTCCTCAGCTGACTGTTTGAACCCCAATTCTTTCGCTTGGTGCGCGTCATTTAGAAATCGGAGCAACCTGTTTCTTAATGTTCTTTTATACCTTTCTTTTATGAGCTCTTCAACAGCCAATATTGCCAATCATCTATCTAATAAATCTTCAATTTCATCTGCCAACCGCATAGTCATACCAGATCGGTGTGTGAGAACAAATGGCACGCACGTATAATCCTCTGAGGTGTCGTGGATATAGCTTGCGGGTATATCATGACCATGCTCACATTTATATACTTTGCTAACAAGCAACACTGGACTTTCAACGTCGAACAACATTCGGGGATTTGATCTGTCTTTTCTTGCATTATTCCATTCATTGACGCTTCCCCTTGATAGCAAAGAACATCTTCCATCTTCAGCGCACAAATGACAATACAATTTTCTTTTTTTGGCGCGAAAAGCCGGATGTTGTCCAAGAGGATCAAAAAGGATATAGGGAAGTAAAAAGTAAGGATCTGCGTCTTGTCTCCAATCGGGTCCTGTAATCGGCGGTGGTGATGGTGTGACGACAGAAGGAAAGGCCACCATTTCTTCATTCATTGATATATCGTTTTCATATTCCACTGTTGCTTTCATCAATATTTCTCTTTGCTTTTCTGTCACCTCAAATCCAGTCACAAACGTCACAAATAGCACAAGAATGTAAGTAGAAATTATTAACATTGAGATGTGCATGTTTGATTTGTGTTCCGTCTTTCTTACTTGATCGTCCTGGTCTATCCACGGTGTGATGCTATGGGGAAAATCTTACGTGAATGAATTTATGACAGTTGATTGATTTGTAGCCTGGGTATGTCCGCCTCCTCCCGTCCAACCAAAATCTCGCGCGGGCTTATTGAGTGTCACTGCGTTTCATCAGGTCAGCATTCGCATACTCGTTCAATTCAAATGCCAAATTTATTATCCCTTAAATATGTAGCTTACATGATGACATTTCATATAAAGAAACTCCATGGAAATCGAGTTGCTATTGACGGAAGAACAAGTAATGAAGATTTTTCCGGAAATAAGGTGTTTAAAAAATTTTTTGGCTACCCTGATTATCAGCCGATTCCTTTCCCACGGCGAGTAGGCTCGTAAAGATGTCTTATTCTGCTCAAAATTCTGCTCGGACACTCTTATTCCTTATTTTGCTCGAATTCTGCTTGATATCCGAAAAAATTTTTCGCAAATATAGAAGGAAGCCTGGGCCTAACCCTAAAAACAAATTAGATATTCATAATGCGTAGCAAAATATTGTAATTCATCTTACTTTTAATGTGAGCGCTTTGTAGCTATATAATCAAATTAATCGCAAGGTATTTTCCATTTGTTTTTTTATTTAGTTTTAATTTTCCCTAATTAAAATAAATTTTCTAGAAACATGAGTAGAATTAAATAAAATGATATGATAGCAATAATTAAAGGGCTACGAATTCTACCTTATCAAATGACCCTCTATTGTCATCATCTGTCAATTTAATGACTGACGTCGCTGTGATATCGCATTTATAGGATATTGCTCTTGAAAATGGAAAGATAAAGGAAATACAAAGAATACAACAACAGCAACAAGTTTATTTAGTATTACTATATATTTTTTAACGTGGTGTTACCGCTACACTGAAATACAATAATATCAAGACGAAGATTGCAAAGGAGTTACAGATATAATAGAATGGGATAATTTATCGATTATTATTATCATTATTCTTCTTTCGTCTCTCAAATGCTTGGAAGACGAAGGTAGCAGTAAGCTTGCGCATGTACGAATCAGTATTAATATTAAAAAGAAAACAGATTTTATCATTAGTATTTAATTTGTAAATAACGTATATCGTCATTCATTTTAGTGAAAAGAGACTTTTTAAGGACCAATGAAATAATAGGTGTATTTAATTTTCAACAATTTAGACTGCAGTGATCACAAATTCCTAGGTCTTCGGGAGTTTTGCGGATTGTATATCTTTCAGATTTGTGATTTCCTATCTTAAATTTGAAGGCGATGCGTTTATGTTCAGGCTTCCTGATATGCTAAATGAATTCAGAGTACTTTTTTTCGTTTGTATAGGTGGAGTAGAAGTTTAGTTTTTTTGTTTGCACTTATCAGATTGACTTGGTGGTTTTAAAAATGTACTGACAAACTGTAGGAAAGCAGAAGGGTTTTTTTTAAAAGTAACTGATTTATTTTCAATATTAAATTGTTTACATAAAACATTTATTTTGTATATCAAACATGATTTTTTTACTAAAGGGTAGACAGGGTATACCGGGCACACAAGGTATACAGTGTATACATGGATATACAGGGAGTACATAAGTATACATGGGTATACAAGGAATGCAGGGTATTCAGGGTATACAGGGTATACAGGGTATACATGAGTATACAAGGTATACATGGGTATACAGGGTATACAAGGTATACAGGGTATACAAGGTATACAGGGTATACATGAGTATACAGGGTATACAGGATCTACAGGGTATACATCGGTATACAGGGTATACAGGGTATACAGGGTATACATCAGTATACAGGGTATACATGAGTATACAGGGTATACAGGGAGCACATTGGTATACAGGGTATACAGGGTATACAAGGTATACAAGGTATACATGGGTATACAGGGTATACATGGGTATACAGGGTATACTGGGAGTACATGGGTATACATGGGTATACAGGGTATACAGGGTATACAAGGTATACAAGGTATACATGGGTATACAGGGTATACATGGGTATACAGGGTATACAGGGTATACAGGGTATACATGGGTATACAGGGTATACATGGGTATACAGGGTATACATGGGTATACAGGGTATACTGGGTATACATGGGTATACAGGGTATACAGGGTATACAGGGTATACTGGGAGTACATGGGTATACATGGGTATACAGGGTATACAGGGTATACTGGGAGTACATGGGTATACATGGGTATACAGGGTATACAGGGTATACAAGGTATACAAGGTATACACGGGTATACAGGGTATACATGAGTATACAGGGTATACAGGGAGCACATGGGTATACAAGGTATACAAGGTATACATGGGTATACAGGGTATACATGGGTATACAGGGTATACATGGGTATACAGGGTATACTGGGAGTACATGGGTATACAGGGTATACAGGGTATACTGGGAGTACATGGGTATACATGGGTATACAGGGTATACAGGGTATACAAGGTATACAAGGTATACACGGGTATACAGGGTATACATGGGTATACAGGGTATACAGGGTATACTGGGAGTACATGGGTATACATGGGTATACAGGGTATACAGGGTATACTGGGAGTACATGGGTATACATGGGTATACAGGGTATACAGGGTATACAAGGTATACATGGGTATACAGGGTATACATGGGTATACAGGGTATACAGGGTATACAAGGTATACATGGGTATACAGGGTATACATGGGTATACAGGGTATACAAGGTATACATGGGTATACAGGGTATACATGGGTATACAGGGTATACAGGGTATACTGGGAGTACATGGGTATACATGGGTATACAGGGTATACAGGGTATACAGGGTATACTGGGAGTACATGGGTATACATGGGTATACAGGGTATACAAGGTATACAAGGTATACATGGGTATACAGGGTATACATGGGTATACAGGGTATACAGGGTATAATGGGAGTACATGGGTATACATGGGTATACAGGGTATACTGGGAGTACATGGGTATACATGGGTATACAGGGTATACAAGGTATACAAGGTATACATGGGTATACAGGGTATACATGGGTATACATGGGTATACAGGGTATACATGGGTATACAGGGTATACAGGGTATACATGGGTATACAGGGTATACAGGGTATACATGGGTATACAGGGGTATACAGGGTATACATACATGGTATACTACAGTACATGGGTATACATGGGTATACAGGGTATACAAGGTATACAGGGTATACAGGGTATACAGGGTATACAAGGTATACAGGGTATACATGGGTATACAGGGTATACAGGGTATACAGGGTATACAAGGTATACATGGGTATACAGGGTATACAGGGTATACATGGGTATACAGGGTATACAAGGTATACATGGGTATACAGGGTATACAGGGTATACATAGGTATACAGGGTATACAGGGTATAATGGGAGTACATGGGTATACATGGGTATACAGGGTATACTGGGAGTACATGGGTATACAGGGTATACAGGGTATACAAAGTATACAAGGTATACATGGGTATACAGGGTATACAAGGTATACATGGGTATACAGGGTATACAGGGTATACATAGGTATACAGGGTATACAAGGTATACATGGGTATACAGGGTATACAGGGTATACAGGGTATACATAGGTATACAGGGTATACAGGGTATACAGGGTATAATGGGAGTACATGGGTATACATGGGTATACAGGGTATACAGGGTATACAAGGTATACAAGGTATACACGGGTATACAGGGTATACATGGGTATACAGGGTATACTGGGAGTACATGGGTATACATGGGTATACAGGGTATACAGGGTATACTGGGAGTACATGGGTATACATGGGTATACAGGGTATACAGGGTATACTGGGAGTACATGGGTATACATGGGTATACAGGGTATACAGGGTATACAAGGTATATAAGGTATACATGGGTATACAGGGTATACATGGGTATACAGGGTATACATGGGTATACAGGGTATACATGGGTATACAGGGTATACAGGGTATACAAGGTATACATGGGTATACAGGGTATACATGGGTATACAGGGTATACAGGGTATACAAGGTATACATGGGTATACAGGGTATACATGGGTATACAGGGTATAAGGGGTATACTGGGAGTACATGGGTATACATGGGTATACAGGGTATACAGGGTATACAGGGTATACTGGGAGTACATGGGTATACATGGGTATACAGGGTATACAAGGTATACAAGGTATACATGGGTATACAGGGTATACATGGGTATACAGGGTATACAGGGTATACTGGGAGTACATGGGTATACATGGGTATACAGGGTATACAAGGTATACAAGGTATACATGGGTATACAGGGTATACATGGGTATACAGGGTATACATGGGTATACAGGGTATAATGGGAGTACATGGGTATACATGGGTATACAGGGTATACAGGGTATACAAGGTATACATGGGTATACAGGGTATACATGGGTATACAGGGTATACAGGGTATACATGGGTATACAGGGTATACAGGGTATACATGGGTATACAGGGTATACATGGGTATACAGGGTATACAGGGTATACTGGGAGTACATGGGTATACATGGGTATACAGGGTATACAGGGTATACATGGGTATACAGGAGAATGGACATTCTATTACTGTTATATGAAACACTAGGTCTATTTGGCGTAAGCGTAACATGAAAGAATAACCGTGGTCACATCATGGCCGCCAATGTTTAAACTTCAGGGAAGCGAACCCTCTTTTCGGTTTTCGTCCTTCTCTTGATTTAAAATGGGATCCTCAAAGAAGCACAAAGAAAAAGACAAGGATAGAGACCGAGAAAAGAGGAGAGACAGGGAACGAAAACACCGTGAAAGAGACAGTAATAAAGATCGTGACAAAGACTCGGATAAAGAAAGGAGGAGAAGGGAAGACAGAGCAAAAGAGAAGCGAAGTCATCCAGCAGAGGACGATGAAAGAGGAGAGAAGAAAAGGGCTAAAAGAGAAGAGTATGATGATTTATATGAATATGCTGTGGAGGAATCGACGCGGGACGATCATGGCAACGGTATGGTTAATTTGGACTGGAACTCGTGTTCAATGTTTAAAATGCTTTTGGTGAGAAATATCGATCTGTGGCTAGTTACCAAGCTGTTCTTAAGTGTGTTTTCCAATGTTCTTATCAGATAATGACATGTCGCGAAACCATCAAGAAGGTGGAGAAATATCACTGAGTATTGAAGAAACAAAGTAAGCCATAAAAAATACTGACGAATGGGTACATGTAGAGGTGTAAGGGATGACTATGGGGGAAATGTAAACTATTGCAATAACATATTGTATTGCAATAGACCACATGGATATTTCGATAGTATTGCGATAGTGGAGGTGCTATTGCAATAGTATTGCAATAGTTTTCTGGAATATCTGTTTTTAATTACTGCTTTATACTTTAAGAAATAACTTGGAAGGGGTGGTCATATAATACAGGTACTACATGTATGCGGTTCAAGAATCAAGGCGCTGAAAGCTAAATTTGTGATCCAGACCCCTGCTTCCAGACTTGAATTAAAGTAATTGAAGTGACCAATCTGTTAATAATAAGGTGTCACCATGCACCAATCAGTAGGGAGCTGTAGTAACGACAAGGGTGACGGCAACAAGAACATCAAAAAAGGAATAGGTTTAATCAGGAAAACAACAAATCTACATCTGCAGTGCAGGCTCAGTTGCTGTCAGTGCACACCTACAATGTAACATTCCGTTAGGTTTTCTCCCTAAGAATTAAATTCCATTGAAATTTTATTTACATGTATGTCACATTTCAAGTGAGTTACAGTAAATTAATGGTGACAATGTTTGAAAACATGCAAGTCCTTTTTAACAGTGACATTTTCCTTGCCTGTTGCCATTGTCATTGCTAAAGCACCCTGTAGTAGATCACAGATTGGCAAAAGAGCTCAAAATCTTCAAAATTTTGTAAGAAAAACCTGGCTTGCCCCATTTAGGGTTGGAGAATATTGATATTTTTTTTATACAAATGTAACCTCATTTCTGTGATCTATAGATTCTGAAGTGTTTATGTACAGTTGATTGTTCAAGTATTTTGTCTTGTTTTGAACTGTAACCGAGTTAGAGGAGAACTAGAGGAGCCCATAATCCTAATGTCCAGGTTGTTATTACACATGCATCGCATGTCTGTAGCCAGCATTTGTTTAGAATTCTACTAAACATGAATGGAATGCACAAAATGCAATTTGGTCATTGACATTTTGACCTTTAACCCTTGTAATCTGATACCCAACTGTATTTTGACCAAAGGTGAAAATCACTTAAAAGTACAGTGTTGGAGCAAAAGCGTTTGACTGTATTTGGACCTCTGATCGCTGTCACCCACACTCCATAACCTTTGGTTATTACTAGTTCTATATATTCTGGTTCTCTTATGTTTTACTGTTACTGGGGCATAGGTTGTCAATTCTTTTAGTGAGACCTGTTGACATTGTTACAGTATTTAATGGTTTGTTGTATCAACGTGCCAATGTACTGACCAATTTATGGTAATACTTTTCAGTAAATTAAGAATCAAACTTGGACTTAAGCCACTTGAAATCCCTGATTCATCAGCAGACACAGAAGGTAAAGTACATCTCTGCACAATCTATGTTACAGGTCAATTTTCATTTCAGGTTAAAATTCTTTCAACCCTTTAAGCCCAAATATCAACATACCAATTCTCCAAACTGATCTCTATACATTTCCTTAAAGAATGAGTTAAGAGAATTTGATAAAAGATCAAAGCATTTCCTCTTTAGTGATCATGTGAGTCACTGTCAACAACAACAGTCCTATTCAGGACTACGTTCACCCAGACGATCAAACTCAACCTACTTTTGAAATGACTCCTGGGTTCAAACCTTTCACAGTCTCATAACTTTATCTCTTGACAAGGTATGTACGTTGTGGTTCAATTTTATCCTTGGTTTAATTTTTATTTCCCTTTGTTTTGGGGTATGGTAATATATGATAATGAGTTTAAAACAAAGGGAAATAAAAATTAAACCAAGGATAAAATTAAACCACAACATGTAATTCATTGGGAGAAAATTGATGTTGGTCACTATTGGGGGCTTAAAGGGTTAACCTACAGTGTAGGTTGATTGTCAATGTCCTTTGTCGGCACAGACATGATCTAATCCTGGCTATTACTGTCTGCGAAGCAGCAATAAGATCCCTCAAACCTGATTGGCAAATTGACAATGGCTTTTTGAACAGACCAATCATTGCACCTACTCAAATCCTGGTACGCTGGCAAGGGTCCAGAACAAGGATTTCAGTCCTGGTTTGCAGATGGACTTAACCAGAGATTTAGTTTCATCTCTGGTGCAGGCCACTAGTAAGGACTAGCTACAGATAGAAGGGAATAGAAATTGAGAATCAACTTAAAACCCCTCTAGCCAAAGGTACATTCAAAAGTCACCTCAAAACAAATTTGACCTGTAACAAAATACGCCATCTTACATCTTCAATTAATTCTGTCAATTTTGTTGGAAGTATAAAGTTATTAACCGCTCGTGCGGATCCACGTTCTTTCTACTGCATGTGATGTCATCAGTTTCAATTGTCAAGGACAACTTTGTCTGCTAACTTGTGCAGAGTGAAGAGATCTTTCAAACCAGACCAGAATGAGCACAATTCAGTCAAGGACACCAGAGAAAAAGGCAAAAAAAAAATGTAACATTGACTTGAAAATTTCCATGAAATCTTGTTCCACTACCCACCTACCATTCCTTTCATCTAATCCTAAGATCGTAAAAGCTTGCCCAAAAACTTTTCCCACCAAAATGAAGCCTACTAAATGCCCAACAAGAGAAAAAAATGAGGCAAGAAAAGCAAAAAAAGAGGGGAGGAGAGAAATTTTGCTTTCTGTACATGCGCAAACTTCGCAAGCTAATACTTTGCATCTGGATCAGAAGGCCGCCAAGTGTACGGCCTGTAAACAGCTTTGTGGTAAGTTTTAGCTTTTTATGGCACAACAGTGACCAGAGAACCACTCAACTAGCTTCAAAACGTGTTTTTGGGCACAATTCCAGGAGCAAATGGGTTAATATATCAATTAGGTTAAAAAATTAAAAGAAAAGTTAAATTACAAGTTTCAGCTCTTTGCAATCATTAACAAAGAACTAGCAGCAATTAAAAGCTGTAAAATTACTGGGTAGCAAAATGTTAATGAGCTCTGTAAATTTTGTAAGCCTATGCTAATGAGGCAAAAACTGTAAACAAGGATTTGTCTATTGGACCTCACCATCAAAATAACTTAAGCGTAGAACTTATTCATGTAGTTCGTCATACAGATGTACATTGTACAGAATGTATGATATCCTGAAACCTTTAAAGTCAATTTTTTCTTTCAATCCTGCTCAGGCAAAACCACTTCATCTAAAGAAGATGTTCATGTTCCTGCAGCCAACATGTCTGACCAGAAAGAAGCTGAAAATGTAAGTTTGTTGTTTTAGTTGTCATAACTTTGCTTACAGTTGTACTATATGTACATGTGCATGATAAATTGTACATAAAGGTATGCTGCTTTAATACGGATTCCAGTAACTCTTGAGATAATAATTAGCTCGGAGTTAGAAAAGAAATGATGGGAGTTTGAGACAGTTAGAGCGATTTTTGTATGACCTTGAAAAATGGTTCCAGTAAGTGCTCATTATTTGTTTTAACAGCCAATGGATGAAAAGGTCAAAAATGGCCTCTTCATTTTCCCACCAAAGACAACCCTAATATGGTCTTGGAGAAGGCATTGTTTGATTGGCTAATCATGTTGCAGTATGACGTCAAAGCGAAGTACTGGTTGATTTCCAGCAAGTTCTCGGGCATGAAGTTTTTTCAGCCGAGTGTTCCCTTAACCAACCAAAAGCCACCCGCATTTGTATCTGTTCGGTAAACCAATCAATTTGCTCTATTTCCGTTCTTTTGTTGTTTCTGTATTGTTCGCGCGTTTTCATTTCAAGGTCATATGTAAATCGCTCTAATAGACCCCTTCATGGTTGTTTTCAAAATTTTGACTAGGACCAGTGAGCGATAAACTGTTAACATGGCTGGAAAGAATGCCTTAAAATCTTAAAAGCTGCCAGGTTTGAAAGTGATTTTTTGGAAACTAACAAAGACATAGCTCTGCAAAGTTATGAAAATTTACAGGTGGGGAGCCAGATGTTGCCCCTACACGCACACCACCGCCACCACCATACGTACTTGTAAATGTCCACAAAATTTTGCAAGTTTGTGGGGAAAATAATATCTTTGGCACTTGCTTTGTGGATGTACCACCTTTGGATTACTGACTTACATGTACATGTACTAATCAAAAGCTGAAGGAAAAAATGTGGAAGGTCTATTGTAGTACCTGTAAGTATTAATATAAAAGTTAAGACCCATCCATGTAGGTACATGTTCAAATTTGAGTAAGGTAAATTCTCTAAAACACAACTAAATTCATGATTCTTTTTCTCCCTTTTCCTCCCATTTTCTCCTGTTGAACCCAGACATGGCTGAGAGAGTTTGCTTACAGGCTATGTGTGTATGACCACTGATTCTCCAAGATGATTTTTGTGTGGAATTGTTGAGAAGAACTGATAATTACGAGAAGGATCAAATTATTGATCTTTCCTGGAAAAGTCATAGTTTATATACCTTCATGTACATGTTCCCTGTTAGTGTTTCTGCATAATGTCTTGTTGCATGAAGAACTAGACACATCCAAGTAAAATTTAATTCTGTCTTTTTATACACTATGACAATAATATTTAGTTTAAAAGAAAGCTGGAAGAAATGAGAGAAAAGAGGAGAATAAACAAGAAACTAGGGTGAGTTTAATTAGGAATTCAAGGGTAGTTAAATGTCAATTTGTACAAAAATTACAGGAGAGTAAGTACACTGTAGATATACACATGACTGTGATTCTCATCTACGTGTCCATTACATGTAGTTGCACTAAAAATTATTATTGTTTGGTCTCCTTTCTCAATTTCCCTGCTGATTTTAAGAAAACTTTATCATATTGTTAGAAGCTTTCATAGTAGAAAATATTGATATTATTTTATTGATCTGTGAAGAGGGGAAAAAATTCCATTATTGTTGTGGAGGTGAACCTGTGACTTACTACTGCACAATCAATGCTTTACTGTTTGAACTGCATACCAAGGTGTTATAGGTCAAAACTGAATTGTAGTTATTTGTGGTCTTTTTCTCCTAGCTCTAATATTTTAATTATCTGTGATTTAGGGCTAGGAGACAAAGGAAATTGATAATCAACCTTAATTGAAAAATTTTAACCTAAATATTTAATTATGAGCTATAATATAAATTATGCACAAGACCAGCTGGAAGTACAAAATTAATGTAGGCCACACAAAATCTCTTCATTACAGCTGTAGGTGGAACATGTTCTTGGTTCTTGATCAAATACTTGTACAAAATAGTAAAATAA
>CALNXK010000331.1:262500-265000 GCA_942486035.1 Porites lobata
TTTTTTCTTCTGTCCATAACCTTGTCATTTTAGCTGTTCTTGATGATGATGTTGAAGAAACTTTAATTAATGTAAATATTGTGGACAAAGAAAAGGTAAGATTTTGTAGGTACATATGGATGTGCAGGTGACCTGCATTTGAGGTCAAGTTTGTGCCATTTTGTACTTTGTATGAGAGAAACTGACTTTTTGGAGCCATTTTCTTTTCTTTTCTCAGGGAAACAAAAACGTAGAGCTTAGAAAAAAGAAGCCTGACTACAGGCCATATGACGAACCAGAGATGGATGAATATGGCATGGTAAGATTTCCATGCATTTCTATCTCATCCTTTTTTGTGATTGTCTTCTATACTCCAGCATCATTATCCTTATCATCATCATCATAACCACCACCACCACCACTATAATCATCGTCATTGTCATCATCAGCAGCAGCACCATCAGCTTCATCCTCTCTCATATGCATTTGTATAATTTTTGTTATCACCATCCTAATTTTTATTGCGGTCATGATTCATAATTACCACCACCTGTCATCCTGATCCTGATATGTACGGAGTGGTTATGTGACTGAGACAGATGATTCATTGATCTCCTGCTTAAACTAATAGAATTCCATTGTATTGTAATAATATCTAACTAATAGAACTCCTTTGTGGTAAGTGAAAATTGTGGCTCCTGTGTTATTTGTAGTACTTGAGAATTTTTAAATCATTTTAAGCATTTTTCTGTATATTTTAGTGGGGATAACTCCGTAATCTTTTAATTTTTAAATTTTTACCTTTTATAATTTTAGATTTTAGAGAATTATAAATTCACCTTATGATACCATGTATAAACTCATTTTATAATTTTTTCCTATTATTTTAGTGTACCCTATTAGCTTTTATATGCTAAAGACATCGACACTTAAATAAAGTTGTTATCTTATGTTATATTATTTTATATTGTGCTCACTGTAAGGTCAAAGCAAGAGGAGTTTTAGATAAATATGATGAAGAAATCGAAGGAGAACAAAAACAGTCATTTGTCCTAGGTAAGCATGTCTTGCAAAAAGTGAAGAGGTGCTTTTGATAATGTTCGCTAAATGACTTGTGATGCATAGTCCCTTTAGCTCCATTGTTAACTGGTTATGTTAGGTTTGTTTTCTCAGAATTTCTTGCAGTGTCTTCAGAGCGGTTTTCCATTTTCATCTTGTGTAAAATTTACTTGTCTACTTGTATTCTGTAGAGTGCTCTGATATCGTATCAACTGAAAGCATGTTGGTCACTTGTTCATCAGTTAGATAATGCGGATGCATCTTAATAACATCAGTCAATTTTGCGTCACATTTTTGTTACAAATTATTTTTCTATGAGTTAGAACCTATGCCCTGCTGAAACATCATTAGTGAGCCTTAAGGTAATTTCCAAAAAATGAGGAAACAATATGAGGAAAGGGCTTAGTACCATACTACTTGTAAATAATATGTGAAACTACGTGACATGGTGAAGGGAGAAAAAGAAAAAGGGCTAGAGGAAGAGGACTGATTGTCAGAGAATGACACCAAGCCCTTGGCAAAATCCTAGTAGTCCATAGGCATCTTGCAGCTCTCAGTCATGTGCCAGGATTATTAATTTCTGTCTAGTTATGTCAGTCATCAGAAAAATGTCTGCCATTTTGTATTATCTCACTGACAACAGCTGTTTTAAAAGGAAATATACGTCTAAGCCTGCAAGTGTTTGTGATTTCTTAGAGAGGCAAGACCATAAAATTTTCAGAAAAGTTTCCAATGCCAAAGGACATCCACTTTTATCTATTATGCTTCGTGTTAAACCCTCCAGCTACAATCTTAGGAAAGAAACTTGCTTTAATCCTAAGATTAACACTATGCGATTTAAAAACTCTTTTATTAATCGTTTAGTTTTTAAATATGAATTAGCTATGTAATATACTAGATATATATGCCGGTATATATTTTTTGAATTCTTACTTTTTAACTTTTTAAAATTTCTTACACTTACTTGTAACAAAAGATATGTATTTTTATCTCTTGATGAATAAAGACTTTATTACTATTATTATTATTATTATTATTAAAATTAATGCTGTTGTTTGTAGGTTCGGGAGGAACATATGACACATCAAAAGAAGATGAAGTGAAAAAGGTACGTCGCTCACATTTAGTTCAAAGTGTCTTCATTCTCCACTTAAGAAATGAGAGGGCAACTGAGGCTATTTGATTTTGCAAAGACTTCTGGGACTGTTACCGGGAAGAGGAGAAAACATTGGCCAATAGCGGGCAAGCAAGTCCCCAGTAACAATCCCAGAAACAAAAGGGAGTTTTAGATTCGAGGACGGCTACTGCAGCGAAAGCGTCACTTTTTCAATGAATTAGTGTTTTTCAAACTTTATCGCGTTTATTCCAATTCACTGAAAATGTCTCATGTAGGCAAATATCCCTGGAATTGATTTCTTGGGGACTGCACTAAAGTTTAAAAAGGGAAAATTACTTCCTCCCT
>CALNXK010000331.1:270000-335000 GCA_942486035.1 Porites lobata
CACCTGCAGAAAACGCGTAGCCCCAGTTTTTCAAAAAGCTGAATATCCCTGTCCGACAGATAATTTACTATCCAGTGGATAACCAATTGCGTTATCCACTGGATAGTAAATTATCCGGTGGATAGCGTTATCCAGGTTTTGAACAACAAGGGCCTGCAATGCAGGCTAGGAGAATTACCGAGCAACTTTCTCAGTACTTTGATTTGTTTCAAACCCATAGGTTGGTCTGGATCCCTGTAGATCCAGTGTTATGAATGGGGAATGTTGATGGTGACCAAAGGTGTTTTGAAGTTCAGTAAAGCCTCCCTGTAACTGTTAAAAGGGTTTTTTATGTTAGGAAAGTTAGCACTTTATATTGCCCCACCCTTCCCTCCTTCAGTTTTCCAGCGTTGTTTTTTTCTGTCTTAAAACCCAAAAACAAGACTTTGTTAGCTGACATTATTTACTTTGGGTAGGTGAAATTTAAGAAGCCAAAGAAAAGAAGAAAAATCAAGAAGAGGGAGACCTTAAAGGTAACAATCTCTGCTAAGGAATTGTGACTCTCCTTAGATCTGAGATGAGTTTGCAGAATTGTTTCTACTAGGCAACGACACACTGTTCAACAATTATTGCTGATGAGATCCTGGCCAAACATTTTTTGAGCACGTTCTACCTCTATTGAACACAACATTGAGATTTGATAAGACACTGTTGTATGTTGTGGTATCCATGGCTCAAGTTTTATTTTCCTTCGTTGGGGGATATGGCGGTGCACTTTTACGATTTTAATGGTATGTTTGATTCACGTGCTGGAAGTTTAGATTTGTTTTTTGATTTTCGGCTGCATGACCGCCAACTTTATGTGCATTAGCGTTCCCACTTTGCATTCTTGTTCTCTATGGGATTGATACCATCCTCTAGTGAAAAAGCGGTATAGCACCCAGTTTCGCTAAGTCAAATAAGCCCCACTCTATTCTTCCGCCCCGCCTCAAACGCCTTGAAATAAATAAACCCCCGGGAGGCGTTATACAGAATTTACAGTGGATAACTTTAGCAAGGACGTTTTTGAGTGATGCACGTCAACCGGAAGTGGATGTTTTGCACTCTTGGGCAGCGGACTTGCCCATATTTTCGGGCAGATCGTCTGTAGACGAGTAAAGACATTTAGTAAGACAAATGTGGTAGCGTCAAGGCATACTAAAATGAAAAAGGGCACACTTCCGGTCGACGTGCGTCGTCCAAAAACGTCTTTGCTTACGCTCTTTACTAGCCTGCGTTAGACGTGTTTAGTCAACCCCAGACACATCCTTAATATTATAGCGATCGCAAGCATGTAATGTTTATTTTTAGGGACGGACCATTAGAAAAATTATAGGGTGGGGTGAGGGGAATTTTCAAGCCGCAGGAATTTTTTTTCGTTATCAAATTCCTTGTATGAATTGCACGAATATTTTTTGGGATTAATTGGCGTACAAGAATTTTTTTCATTTAATTTTCCCTTGCGCGAATATCTTTTTTTGTACTTCGCCCGCGCCCCCCCATAAGTTTTCCAATGGTCCGCCCCTTACTCGAGTTTGTTGTGAAGATGGCGCCACTCAGATGTCTTTCCGATGTGACATCAAACAGTCATCGTTCATGTTCTGGATCGTATTATGGAAACCATACTTAACAACAATTACTCAGTAATGACTGTATTCATTCCACAGGCAGATGATCTTGAAGTGTTACCGGGTCAAACAGATTTAAACAGTGATCGTGGTTCAAGGTATAGTGAGCTGATATTAGGGAGCTTAAGCAAAGACGTTTTTGAGCAACGGACGTCAACCGGAAGTGAGGACTTTTCCCTTGTAATATGCCTTGACGCTATGTAATTTGTATTGCTTAGTTTCTTTACTCTTATAGAGACGATTTGACTGAAAATTTGGCAAAACCATCGCCCAAAAATGAAAAAGGGCAACTTCCGGTTGACGTGCGTCGCTCAAAAACGTCTTTGCTTAAGTTCCCTATTATTGCTGAAGCAGAAAGGGTGTTAGGGTGCTATCTTGGATTTATCGTTTGGGAGAGAAGTCCCGAGTGGCCGAAGGCCATGAGCTTCCTAGCAGGATCCGGGGGCCTGCCTCCCGTCCCGGTAATTTTTTTGAAATGAATATGCACTGAGATGCAATCTGGTGCATTTTGAGACACAATTTTGAGAGATGTTACAGTGGTATTTTATTTCATTTTTTAGTCGTGATCTTGTTCCTTGTCATATAGTGCCCGTAGATAGGGGATACTTACTTCATGTGCACTGATCTCGTCGCGTCTGGATGATTTTTCCAATACAGTTACTTATATACTGTAATGGTAACAATATATTTTTTGGGGGGGGGGGGTGGGGAGCTTCTACCCTCCCTCAAATACCCTAGATAGAACCTTGGGTGTATTAATACGCTAGAGAAATCCAGCATCCTCACTAACCACTCACGCCAAATGCAGGGCAATCAAGAACAAACTAAAACCCTAACACCCTCCAGCCCCTCCAGTGTTTTAATTGACGTATGGAAAAAGGCTTCCCAATGGAGACAACGATCTTTTAGTGCCCAGTCGAATCTACCCCCTCTGCTTTCATAAACCAAGATGGGTGACTATGATTGTACATTGTATGAGGAGTTCGCTCTCCCACAAAGGCCAAAAATACGGATGGTTTAAGACATTCAACAGGTGCTGATGACCATATCCTCGTGTTGCATTTGTATGTGGTTCTATTATTTTACAAGGTGATAAAATTAAACGAAGGGTAAATTGTCTTTTCTCTACGTTACTATATGTATACAGAGCCGTAAAGTCCATCCTAAAGAATGCTCCTAAAAGACGGGAGCAAGAAGAACAAGAAGACATGATGGAACTAGATCCACTGGAGCCAGAGGACGAAGGTTTGATTTACTCCATAGTCTCAGTTGTATGGTTAAACAAAGGAAATTATTGACGGCCTTAACTTTCTAAACTACGAGTAGTCTCTCATTTTCCTCAGAGATAGTAAAACGAGGGAAATATGCTGGCATGCGTGAAAATCGCCGCGCGCGAGGAGAGACGAGACGGTGAGGAAGGAGAGAAATTTTCACGTGCGCTCGGGTAATTCGGTCGCTCTACTGTCCATGTGGAAAGTGAGGGACTGGTCGTAGTCTAATAACTGCCAAGGTATCAGTAACGTTTAGGCAACCGCAATGTGAGAGAGAATAAATAAAAAAACATTGAGAATGCGCTCCAATTGATTCATTTTAGTTACTTAGCTTGGTGTCGTTGATTTCTGTTTTAGAAATCCTTGCAACTGAGAATGACTATGGTGGAATAATTGAAGAGGATGATGCCCAGCTGGAATTACAGCTGGCACTGGAAAGGTGATCAACGGGTTATATCTTATTCGTGTCATTTATTGTCAGTCGGTGATATTAGAAAACTTATTTTTGATTTTACAAGTTATATACGCGTTAGGGTTTCATAATGAGGCCGTTGGCCGCATCGTAGCTTGCGAGCAAGCTCTTCATTTCCAGTGGAAAACCAGACGAGCGATAAGAGAACGCGCGAGTGAACGGCAAAGGCCCGCCTGTCGCTTTCGTGTCTTCTTTCGTGTGACGTGCGCGCGTGGCTTTCACGAAATCCCCCAAAGGAGATGGCCGCTTTAATTAGCTTTAAAGTGGCCGTTTAGCGAGGTTCCTTTGTAGTCGTTTATTTTGTGTTTGTGTCACGCGTGTCTGATGCCGATGGTGTTAAATTGTTTTCTGTAGATCTCGTCGGTTGAAGCAAAAGAAAGCAGCAACTGGCGTTGAAAGGGTGTGTATTAGAAGCAGAGAATTATCTTAGTTATAAAAACCGCTGACTCGTTAGATCATGTAGTTGTGGACTTGGGTACTGTAGACCTGGGTTCGATCCCAGGCCGAACCCCGGGGGTCTACTCAATGTTTTATGCGGACAGAATCCGCCCCGAGGTCCAACCTCTTACCTTCTTATACGCCACTTATTCCATTAAAAAAGAGGTGTCCCTTTCATAATGAGCCTTCTTGTCATCGTATGTAGCCTTTAAAAAATTATAATGATACGGCCATAAGATGGATCTGTTCGAAATATTTTAATTAAAGGCCCATTAAATACTTAAAGGTCAGATTTTCCCTATCTTTTCATATACTACCTAAAGCCTGGAAAAGGTACCCCTTTTGGGTGGAAACTCCCCGAAAAGGCCATCATATGGGTTATAACCTGCGATCAGGCGATTTTTTTGGGGGGGGGGGAGGAGGGGGTTACTATTAATGTATCCAGGGTTGTCACTAAAATTTCAAGTTGCCGGGCAAATACGACAAGTAGGCGGGGAATCAAACAGTTAGGGATTTCTTTTGGTTCTATTTTTCTTCCATTTTCCTATGAAAGTAGCGGGGGAAAATGCCCGGCCCTCGGATGTAAAATGACAGCCCTGATTGTCTGCGTGGTGATTCGTAGGTAATTGAGGCACTCGCCACTGTTAAGAAAGAGAAAGAAGAAGAAGACACGGATAAGAAAGGTAGGTTTACAGTGACATTATTCTCGTAACTTTCTCTACTCATTTCTTCCTTTCCCAGCTGATCAGTACTTCGAGTTATGGCGTTTATGCAATTCCAACGCCTGGCTGATGAGAGTGAAAAAAGCAATAACAAGCTTGAACCTCAATTTTATTGTAGAGTTCTCCTATAGCTTATCTGCTAGAGCATCTGCCGGACCAAGTCTAGTAACCAGAAGTTGATATGTTCGAATCCTTTTGGAAGAACTCAGTGTACTCTTTGACCTCTTTGAGAACTCTGTGAATCCTTCTGGGATAACTCTATGACCCTTTCATGACCCTACAATACTCGTCACAAATCGTTGAAACAGAAGCCATTTGTCTTGAATTTTCTCCCAATTTCTTACATTCACTCTTCACACCTTTGTTCTCACTCAAATGTGCCCCTCTCCTTCCCCAATGTTGAGCCACGCGTATTTTGGAGAACTGAGATGACTGTAATCCCAAATTAACATTGGAGAGGGGAAAATCACGCAAGTGTTTCAAGATTTGTGACGAGTATTGTAGCTCCCAGAATTCTTCTGTTGCTCAGTGGTAGAGCATGCGTAGTTACAGTTGGACCTCTCCACAATGGACACCTTAGGGACACAAGAAAGTGGCCGTTATAAAGAGGTGGCCGTTGTAGACAGGTTATAACAACAGTCAACGTGTGGATTATTTATCCGCTGGGAGAGGTGGTTGTTAGTTGAATTCCGACTGTAGTCCAGTAATCAGAATGTTCGACTATCCTGTAGGGAGAATTCGGATTTTTGTCGGCGTTGGTGTGTCACTGACTGAAGAAGCATCATTCACAAACTTGAAGAGTTTAAAAAAGTATGACTGGCTTTTGTTTTGTTTGCTAACTAATAACTGGATTGTTGCTTGTGAATTTTAGATTCCATCATCTTGAACTCCACATCTGAGTTTTGTCGCACACTGGGTGAAATACCGACGATAAGTAAGTACCATATTGCGCTTATATTGCACTTATCTCCTACAGATAACTCTAGCTTTAGGATATTAAGGACTGGTAAAAGAGTACAGGAGGGTGGGCCGGAGAATTAAGAAATGTGGTGGATAAAAAAACACCTGGCCCACCCCCTCTTTGCCTGCGAGCAAGCTCTCCTTTTGAGGAAGTCGCGAGAAGTCACGCGAGATCCGCACGCTAAGGGAGACGCGAGTGTGAGGAGTTCTCTCGCGTCTCGCTTTGCTCGAGCTAAGCCCCTCCTTTTGGCACAAAACGACTGGGCCAACTGTCCTCTCCTACGACACAAAGCCATGCCGAAGAACTTCTGCGTGGGAGGCTATTCGCACTGACACTATAAGTGAAAGTATTCTTTTAAGGCCTTGGGGCCCGTTTCTCGAAAGTCCCGGTAACTTTTACGGGCCCGAAATCAAATATTCAAATCGAAATATGAAGAATAAGAGCACGGGTCCTGGCTAGCAAACTACTCCATTTTGTTTCATTAACTGACAGTTTTATCATGTTAGATGCAAAACTATTGAAACCTCGATCTTTAAACAGAGACAGCTTACCGGGCCCGATAATTATCGGGACTTTCGAGAAACGGGCCCCTGGCCCCGGTTGTTTAAACGTTGGATAGCGCTATCCACCGGATAAATCGCCATCCAGTGGATACGTTTTAGGGAAACCAATTGGATTATCCACTGGATAGAGATTTATCCGGTGGATAGCGCTATCCAATGTTTGAACTACTGGGGCTTAGAATTGTTTTTTCTTCGAGTTCGACTGAAGTCCTCAAAGGCTCATATTGTACCCTGGAGATTTCAGTAGCTTTAAATATCACGGTAAAACGCAACACTGATGGAGAGAGGGGGGTTAAAACAGGTGTACTGTCAGCCTCAGATTTGTTAAATCGGGCGATGATTGTTTCGAGCTGCCAACGTCAAAAGAGACTCTTAACCTATACCTTTTAGCCTGGAAAATTCCTGGAATTGTATTCTCCCTCAGTAATGCATGATCCATCTACATAGCACTAGCTATACCTATTGGCAGACTTCCTTCAAGCGGCTTGCTGGCCTTTAGTAGCGCGGTTGTTTAGTAAGCAGTGATTTTGTTGCCTCTGCGTCCTTCCTCCCTGACGCCTAAAAATCCCCAGAAACGCAAAATAATTCATGGCATGCGTTCCGTAGGACGCAAAGATCGATTGATCGATCTGAACATGTGTATTTGTTGTAATATCCCGTTCGAGTAATTTCTGTGACAGTTTTTGTGTCTGTTAATTAACGATGCAGGATGCATATTTCTTTTAGCCTTTGTTTTGCTTTAAAATAGAAGGACTATATTTTAAGTTCAGTATAATGTAATACAGAGTTTTGGAGTCTGTCTTCAGATTAACTGTCTGGTTACATAAAGGCCAAAGCATTTTCCATTTCGGACTCGTTTCTTTTTTTTTTAACTGGGGCTCATTGGTTCCGAACTTGAACTCATGATTTTTCTCAAGATGAGTCCTAGGACTCACCATAACTATCTGTAACAAAATCACTGAGTAAGGTGTAATTTTGCTTCGTCTTAGGTGCACCTGGTGAGCAAGCAGAAGAGGAAGAGGATGATACAGAGGTATGAAAAACTACCACACTATAAAATATAAAAAACTATCAAAATATTAAAAGGGTTTTAATGTGGCGGAATGCCCTCCCTTTTGAGAGTTATGTCCAAAAATGCACCCTAATATTCATGCTCGTCATGACATACATCACGAAGTGTCCCCTAACCCTAATCTTCGCCCTGGATGTTCAAAAGTTAGATAACGCTATCCACCGGATGAATTGCTTTCCAGCGGAAAAGTCTTATGGAAACCAGTTACGTTATCTGGTGGATAGTGATTTATCCGGTGGATAGGTTTATCAATTCACCTTTTGAATAACTGGGGCCTGAACGTTTGCAGTTGTGTCAAACGTGGATTGATTTGGAATTTACTGATACTCGTGTCTAGTCAGTGAAGTATCCAAAGTCCGAGTTATGTGCTTCTTTAGGCATTAGTTTCTTTTAATTTTATTTGTCCCTGAGCCAATAACGACCCTCTACTCTTCGCTGAATCAAAAGGGGACCAGTTATTTTCGGAAGCAGTAAAAGTGAAAATCTGGAAGCTTTATAAATGTTAGTGCACTCAGGAATCTCTTGCGGAGATTTGTACGAGTAGAATTTTTAGATTTTCGTTTGCATTTCAGCGAAAATCAGCAATAACAAACCAAAAATCTGTTGCGCAAGATCGTTAAAACCGAGTTCGTAAAATATTAGTCCAAACTTTATGTTGTGGTTCAATTTTATCCTTTTTTAAACTCTATTTTTCTTTTTAGGGGGGTATGGTATTGTATGGTGATAAATTCGAAATGAAGGAAAATAAGCTTTAAACCAAGGATAAAAATACAACGAGTATTGCCAACTTTTTTCTGATCAGTAAAATATGTTGTTTTACAGTGGCGCATGGATGTGGAGAAAGACGAAGAAGCTGAGCCGCAAGGAGGCTGGGAATGGGTTAAAACTCAAGAGGAAAAGATTAAGAAAGAACGGGAAAAAGTTTGTTGGCTTTCCTGTACTGCTTAAATTGATTACGTTTTCTGTACAAACATCTCGCACGTAATTAATATCCATTGTCTCGAACGATTATTTGGGCTGGATAGGGAGACTGGTGTTTAGTTATGCATTCTGATGGACTGTGGGGAAGGCAAAATGTCTCTGACCGGCGCTTACCAATTCCCAGAATTTTTTGAACAGACCAGTTTGGTTTTAAAGAGAATTCCACTGTTAATAAGGAGTATCCAGACTAGTCTCCTCCTAAATTGTATGAACCGCGACATTGCTGGGTCGAGCGGAAATTTTGGTGAACGACTAATTATTTCATTTTCAAAATCACCGGTCCTGCCGGCCAATTTTGAGTTTTGGTAAGCGTCTGATGATATAGGCGGCAAGCAATCGATCAAGAACGGTTTAAGGCTTGTTTCCGTGTTGCCATGAAAACGATCGAAATCTTACGTTAAAGTTAAAACCTGACCTACTTAATTTCTTATAAATATATATTGTCCGTGCCAAATTTGAGCTTTATACCTGCAACGAATCTCTTAAAATAACACTCCCGATGAATAGTAGTCATAGTAACGACTTAAAACCTATTAAACTGTGTTAAGCCACCTTAAGAGTACCATTGAAAAAGTAGCGATTAGCACAGTTGTTTACCGCGCTGCTTTTTGTGCAAAAGGCTCCGAGTTCGATTTCGAGGTGTGACCCCAAATCCTTGTTTTGACTTTTCTCCTTTACAGCTGTTTCGGATAACACGCGACCGGCGTTGTCAAAAACTTCTTTGGATTTTGGGTTCAATCATCTTAGCGGACCTCATAGGAAACAAGTTTACTTCAGCGGGTTCAAAATGAGGGATTTCGATCTGTTTTGTTTGTTTCAAGTTTCGCTGCTTTTGAACTTCAGAGCTCGCGTGTTTGCAAGTTTTAGCTCTCAAGCTTTTTTACCTTCTTTCCGAAACATGGCAAGTTTAGATTCCCAAGGTGAAATTGTTCCTGTAGAGCTTCCTAATCCAGCATGAACACAGATATGGGAGGGTGAAAACGAATCATTCGTTCCCGCCAACATTTAATTTTGCTACTTCTGCTTGTTATTGCCGCCTTTATTTGACAAGCAAGGACTGGATGCTATGGTAACGGTTTGATTGACGTCAAAGAAAAACCCAAAATCCTGAAACGTTTTTGGCAACGCAAGTCGCGTGTTATCCGAAACAGTTGCAAGTGCAGCTTTAGGAAGCTGTAAATTCCGGTAAAACGAAGCACTGATGGTGAGAAGGAGGGGTACGGTGGGGGGTAAAATGAGCGCACCGGCGGCCTCATTTTATCAGCCTAATGAGTACTGTTACGAGTTGCCGACATGAATTAAGGACCTTCACGTTTGCCTTTCTACCGTAAATTAAACTTTGGTTTTGGCCAGTTAAACCAATAATAACTCTAACTCCTTCTTGCGTGTATTTGTATTTAAGGAAACTGAAAGTAGCATTCTTGAAGCAGAGCCTCTGGTTGGCTCTGGAGTGGGCGCTGCCTTGTTTCTCGCATCTAAAAAAGGTAACTGCATCGCAAAAAAAACTGCCCACCTACCCCTTCCCTAAGCGAACATTAACACTTACTTTTCACTTAGGGCAAAATGTTGGCTTAGGGTAGGGGTGGGTGAGCAGTTTCCCAGAAACGTATAATGAATCAAAATTTGCGTCAAAGCTTCTTTGCGCTTCCCCCACCAGACTGTGATATTTTTGCAGGACCATCAAAAATAAAATGTTTTCACAGCAAGGGTTTTTACATTGCGAATAGCCTACGTTCGATGTATTAAAATTCTAACATGACTCTGAGGCTCTCTGGTCATTTTTCTGTATTTGGTTTGGTTTTCTTTGTGCTCAGGTCTCTTTTGGGAATTGCGAGACAATGGAGTCTTGAAGAATTTGCAATTTCTACCCTAAAGGCTCGGAGTCATGTTAGAATTTTATTACATTGAACTTAGGCTATTCTTGTTTGTAATGTTCTTTTTGCCTTTTCAATCAGGTGATTTATTATTCCTTAACTTCCCCCTACTGAATACGAGTCGATACTACAGGAAAAAATGTGGCGTGATTAGAAGATGAGCACGAGATGTCGCACTAAAAAACTAACGCTCTCGTGTTGAAATTCCTTTAGGTTTATTGGAACAAACAACTAAAACCAAGAATGAAGGCAAAGCTCTTCCGTTTCTGCCATCTGTCGGTGTTGTGGATGAAGAAAAGATGCGGTGAGTCTCAAAACTCCCTTTAAAATTTGCCTCACCTTAACCTTTGCACAGTTTTTTCAGTGTGTCCCTGTGTCAGTTATTAGTCGTTATTAGACATTGAGGTTAGTTGTGGAGGTTGACCGCTTATCATCGTAATTAATAAACACTGAAGACCTCATTTATGAGCTACACGCTCTAGAAAACGAGTCTTTTAGAATTTTTGCTTGTGGACTTTCAATGAATAAACCAATCAGCTGCAGTCAATCAGTCAGCCATTCAGCCAGCAAGTCAGTTAGATAGGGCGTTAGTCCGTGAATAACCAAAGTTTAGCGAATTTCTTTTTACTTGAAGAAACGTTTCAATGAATATTAACAAAGTTAAATGTTGGATGTTTTCTCTTAGGGCCTGTTTACATGAAGTGGGGGACCCCGGTCTAGTGGGGTTGGTTTCGTTTGTTCTCACGCTCTAGGGGACACAAAACAAAAGAAACCTACCCCAGTAGACCGGGGTCCCCCACTCCATGCAAACAGGGTCTTAGTGACTTTTCAAATGTTTTGAAATCTTCGATAAATTACCTCTAAGTTCTTAAACTGAAAGTTTTTTTGTACAGTTAACAAAATGATACCAGAGACGTGTCTCTGCGCACTTATCTTTTTAAGTCTGTCTGATTTTCACTTTCTTTTTTTTTCTCTTGCAGCGAGGAAGAAAGAGAACGCGGTGGACGACCGCCTAGGTAAAAATTTTCTTTTTATTATTCAACTATAATAGACCATTTGACCGATACGGCGGCCATATTGAATTTATTAGATTTAAGGAGTATTATGGGATACCCAGGGGGCCTGAGCACGATCCGATATACTGGCTCAGTATTAACGCGCGCTTTTCTGGCCAATTTTTCTTTAAGTTTTCCTAGAAAAAGATTGTAATGGGAAAAAACTATCGTTATGTCGTGTTTGGATGTAATAATGATCGCCTTTTTCCCGAGAAATATACAGTGAAGTTCTCTTTTTGCCCGAAAAGCGCAAGTAACTCCTTAAATCTAATAAATTCAATATGGTCGCCTTGTCGGTAAAAGGTCTATTGGTATGTTTTTCTTCCTACGTTCTTGCGAGATGAATAAGAGAAAAAGACGTTAACCGTACCATTTTTTTTCAGGGATTTTGACAGGGACCGCGATAGAGACCGTGACAGAGACAGGTTAGTGAGTCACTTTTCATTTAACTCTTCAACTTCCGAAAGTGTTTAAAAAAAGCAACGTTCCAACATTTGCAAATTCTAGTCTGTAAGATCTTGTATGGGAAAGAACTCCTCAGTAGCTTTCACGTTGAACAGCATGAAAAGCAGTACCAAAAAAAAGTCTTGCTCAGTAGCTTTCATTTGAATGGTCACACTTTAGGATTCCATTCACAGACTCAAAAGTTAGAACCACCTTGTACAGCATAATAATCAGTACCACAGGAAAGTACTGCTCAGTAGCTTTAATTTGAATGGTCACACTTTAGGATTTCGTCCACAGACTCAAAAGTTAGAACCACCTTGTATAGCATAATAAACGGTACCACTGGAAAGTACTGCTCAGTAGCTCTCATTTGAATGGTCACACTTTAGGATTCCATTCACAGACTCAAAAGTTAGAACCACCTTGTACAGGATAATAAACAGTACCACAGAAAAGTACTGCTCAGTAGCTTTCATTTGAATGGTCACACTTTAGGATTCCATTCACAGACTCAACAGTTAGAACCACCTTGTACAGCATAATAAACACTACCACAGGAAAGTACTGCTCAGTAGCTTTCATTTGAATGGTCACACTTTAGGATTTCATCCACAGACTCAAAAGTTATAACCACCTTGTACAGCATAATAAACACTACCACAGAAAAGTACTGCTCAGTAGCTTTAATTTGAATGGTCGCACTTTAGGATTTCATCCACAGACTCAAAAGTTAAGACCACCTTGTACAGCATAATAAGCAGTACCACAGGAAAGTACTGCTTAGTAGCTTTCATTTGAATGGTAACACTTAGGATTTCACCCATAGGTACAAAAAATAGAACCACTTATACCGAATAATTAACAGTGCCACAGGAAAGTATTTCTTATTAACGTTCATCTAATTGTTCACTGGCAACAAACGACTCCTTCCAAAGACTCAAAAGTTGCAGCTAACTATCCCTCTGCCCGGTTCTTAATTCGCCTCGACTCGTTATCACAGAAACCAAAAACGTATAGCCACCGATTAGTAGTCTTTCAAACGATACTATTTACACTTGATCAGAGCAAGGAGGTGAAAACGCTTGAGATCTAGGCAGTATATCCCAGTGGCGGATCCAAAAAAGGGGCCCGGGGGGCCGCCCCCTCCTTATTTTTAGACCAAACTGAGGCCCAAAGGGCCAAAAAAAATTTTTTTGAGATCGCCCGCCCCCTATCTCAGGGTCTGGATGACCGGGTTTCCCCCTCCCATCTGAAGGTATGGATCTGCCACTATATGCCTTATCCCGATAACCTGAAATACTGCCGCTTTAGAGGCTTGGCCGTTTCTGGCCAAACTATCAACATAAAAAATGTATGACTGTTAATGAAAGCAAATAAATTCTGCTTGAATTGTTTTGGTAGTAAGACAAACGAAGCCGCATCGAAGAAGATAGTTAAATATTATTTACTGACTATGATTGGTGATGATTCCTGATTTGCCTTTGTTAGATACGGTGGTGGATCCAGGAACAAACAGGATTACAAGCCTGATATAAAACTGGAGTACTATGATGACAATGGCCGCTTCCTTTCACCTAAAGAGGTACTCACAGTTTGTAGTAAGAACTAAGGCACACGCGCGCGGCTTTGAATGCTTTGGCGAACAGGGGAAAACGCGCGTGAGGCTTGGTTGATTTAATGATTGTTGACAAGTACGTGCGTGGGTTCTGATTAGGGTAAGGATTGGGTGAAAGCGCGCGTGGCTTTGTGTTAAATTTAGCAGACGGAGACAAGCGCTCGTGACTTAAGCTTCTGATCCGTTAGAGAATCCACGCACGGGCGAGTTACTCTTTGTGATTAGTTAAGCGGACGGAGATAAGCACTCTTGGCTTTGATTGGCTTAGTGAATGAACTCAGATCAGCTGACGTTTGATTGGTGACTTTGGAAATTCGGAATTAAGACGTAGAAGGTAGCGCATAACGTGTTGATGACAAATGCGTCCTGCACATGTTTATCTTTCAGGCTTTCCGTTTTTTGTCACATAAGTTCCATGGAAAAGCGTCAGGCAAAACTAAGACAGAAAAAAGGAATAAGAAGCGGCAAGACGAAGTGGTAAGTACATAACAGTATTAAATTACATTATACCAACATTGAACGTCATTGCTCCAACATGGAGAATTCTAAAAGACGAAGTGGTAAATGCATAACAATATTAAATTACATTATACCAACATTGAACGTCATTGCTTCAACATTGAAAATTTCAAAAGAGGTAAACAGCGCCACCACAAAGTTACACTGTGGGATTCTTATTCTAAGGCAAAAAGAAAATCGGCATTAACTTGTTCAGCGCAGTAAACATTACAAGGGGGACACCATCAAACTGGTTTTTTGGAGTGCGAGCATCGGTTTATTGATAAACCAATGGCAAGCTCAGGGCTATTGGGTATGGGTTTAAAATTGTATCCTGAGCAACATGCAGCGCATGCTCCATAAAGATCTTACTCGATTCGTGCCAAGTCTTTCTCGAGTCAGTGAAAGAAAGGCTGTTCTGGCAGGGTAGTCATGGGTCAGATAGACTGCAAAACAGTCGGTTTTTTCCTCAAAATCTGTAAAGAAATCGGTAACGCGTGGCGTAAGACTCTTATGCGCGCGAACCGCGCGAGCCTCGTGAGGCGAGAGAGAAAAAACCGACTGTCCGTTTTCCATACAATGATTTCGTTCCAACCAGGGGGTTCAAAAATGTCGTCGAGCTGCCAAAAATCTGTTCACAACCCCGCCCTCTTATGAAATTGTACACTCGGTGACTGATTTCGATGTAGAATACCGCGTGTTATTGTCTGCACTTGGCTTCGAATCTTGACACTGTAATCCGGTAATTCTAAAGTATTTTTTGGCGTTGCTTCTCTGTGAAATGTAGTATATATAGTGGAGGATCAAAAATGAGTGGAAGTGGCTGTACAACAACAAAGCCTGCCTGCTCCTCGAAGAGGGAGAAAGCCGAAAGTGCCAAGCGCTTCGGATAAATTGTAGAATGTGCGGCTGTTGTTTCAAAACACAGTTCGGCAATTCTACGAGTAGATGGATAAGATCTGAAAATGTGTTTGTTGCGCCTACCAGAAAAGGAGAAACGTTACCAAAGCGGGCCGACCTACAAAAAAACGAAAAGTTCGTTGTCCCCAAGGAAGTAGAATCTTTCTCCACAAGAGTTTTCTCCTCGTGCGGAACAAAGGTTAGAAACTGCCCCGGGAAACTGCACGGCGATGCTTTCGCAAATTAGAGAAGAACTGAACACGCCAACTGACAATGAACAATTATTGCGATTAAAAAGAATGAGTAAATCCCCTCATTCCAATCCACGTCTTGGTGATTTAGCTCTGTAAATCACTATCTGTGAGAATTTAAAATCCTGCTAAAAACCCAAACGAGCTGGGCCCAGCGTGACAAAACATTGCAGGAAATAGTCACATTCACGGACATAAAGAAAATCGCTTAAAATTATTCAAATCCAGGAGGCACTTTGGAGAAATAAAACAACCTAAAACCCTTAATCAGCCGCAATGAAGAGCTTGACATTTCTAAAGGGGCCAAGAAAGAAAACGGTCTTGCATCAGAGGGCAAATCATGCCGACTAGAGAAAATCAATATGCGTGTCACGACCTGTCAGTATGAAATATATTTAATAAGCGGCCAAAATTCACGATTGCTCAGTCAAAACGTTTTCCTCCAAAGCATAATCTACTCGAAAGAGAAAACAATTCATTGGAACAAGCAGCATTTTTGCATCAGGTGAAAGTCGTGTGTTTCCTACCGATCCCCCTTTTTTAGCCAGGCAAGATAACAATGACGGTCGGCCGTTGAACAGAACTTGACGAACTCTTTGCGTGAACCACATCTGATAAATGAGGCTTTTGTCAAATCCTGTTGGTAGAACACGGAAAACATCCTTTCCCCTGAGCAGTAACTCCAAAGCTTCCCTCTGCTCCGATTTTCAAACAAATCCCAATTCTTGCGAGCATATCCGGTCGATCCGTCATTTTACGGTGAAAGCTTTAGCAATTCATCTCGGTAGGGAATATCGCGAATGACTTGTTGAAAACATTACTTGACAGCTTGGTGACAGCTGCATCGAAATTTACCCAATGGGAATTGCCCGTGGCTGGGAGAAGCGGGTAATTCGAACGAATATAACGTATGCAAAACGGACAGTCCGTATTTTTTAGCGTCTCTCCCCAGTCTCGCTCTCTGTTTTCAGCCTCGTTCCACACCTTTTGTTTGACTGCTCGCGCGTACTTGAATACGCAAAATAGGGACTGTTTTGCAGTCTATGGGTCAGACTGCTGTTATAATACCTAAACTCAAGCTATACAATTATTCCGAGACTGAGTCAATCAGTCAGTCTTAGGGCCCTTTCCATTTGTCAGAACTGACCGGCTGGACCATTCACACTGTAATGAGAAATTCACTTTAACTCAAAACCATCCAGCCAGATCAGTAAAATCCTAAGTAGTATGCAAGAAAGAGATCTTTTGTTCAGCAAAACTTTTGGAAAAAGCCTATTTCATTGTTAAAATGACAGGTCCGGCAATAGTCGGGCCGGCCAACTCTGACTTTTGGAAAGCGCCCTTAGTTCACATAACTAAGCTTATGTGCTTGCGTTTACAGGCGCTTCAGAAGATGAACTCAGGAGACACGCCTCTCAACACCACCGCCCTTCTCATAGAAAAACAGAAAACCGCGCAGTCGCCTTTCGTCATACTTAGCGGAGCAGGACAAACTTTCTCCACAGGGTGGGTGACAAGTTTAATTGCCGTACTCTAGACTGATTGTGTTATCTTCGCAAGGCAAACTTAGCAGTTAAAGATTAAAAGGCTTAATTTAAAGCATCTCTAGAGGAACTGTGTTCATCCACCTGTCTCCTCCCTGGGGCTTCGTTTTTCGCACAGAAGCGCGCGCGAAACGCGAGTGACGCGAGAGTGACTGGTGACGAAGCACAAGGGACCATGGGAAGGAGAAAGAAATTTTCATCGAGAGAGAGAGACGTCTGAGTACGAGGCAGGTTTAGTTCAGTCACCATAATTAATTATAACGCTTTGGTGTTGGGGGGTGGGGGGTATTGAAGAGATCGTTACGATATTCAGTCTGATGTAGTACTCTACTCTACTCATCAGTACCCTTTGTTAGAATTTTTCCCAACAAAAGTGTTGAATCTCTACTACATCTGTGCAATTTGCTCTTGCTTATGATTGTCTCTTGTGTAAACTAAGCCTTTGTCGGCTTCGATCTAACGATTCTTCATCTTTTACATTTTCTTTCAGAACGACAATCTCGAAAAGGAAGTAACAATCTGTTGCTCGATACTCATTCTGTGTATTGCAATACAGTTAGGTTCTTAGTTGTCGCAACTAGTTGCCAGCAAGATGAAAGATAAAACAGTAGTACCTGTTATCTTGCTATAAATCTCTGCATTTTAATTAATTAGACTTAATATTATTAATGAACGTATGTAAAATTGTCCTATGCTTTTTTTTATTAAAGTGGATTTGTTACTTAACACAGTAACGTTACACAGGACGAGTAGTGTCACGAATATTGTACTCTTAATGGCTTTGCAAATACAGTGGCAAGGCCAAGCACATAGTTCTGATTGCCTTAAAAGACTGAGCGCACGCGAGAAAGTGCTCGCCTTGAACGTGTCCTTTGTGTCACACTGTCTAAACCTTTGTGATGTTCATTAACGTAAATTGTTGCTGCAGTTTGTTTTAGTTTATTGCGCTCCATTTTTTCTACTGATTCTTCAAAAATTTAGGAAGTGGTAAAATTGAAATTCAGAACTAAAACTTATAATGGCATGAAAAACTGAACAGTCGACGTTGTGGCGCCGTGAAACGACAGTCTGTTTTCCCAGGCTACTGTGAAAATAGCGCCGTTTTATTTTTAGAAATTCTGAAAAACAAATATGACCACGCGTTAGTTCTAACAACCGTTTCATGTGGTTGACACTTTTCGGCACACATTTCTTTGACGTCCACTTCACGACCACGAAGACAAACTTCTTAATTTGACGTTTTATTGAGGACGTGGACACACGACGACGAATTTTCCTTTTTCTTTCTAAACTTGTATGGCATTCTTAAGAATTCAAGTCAGGAAAGTTAGCTCACCTGGGAATGAGAGAGGCCAAATTAAGGCCGAAGAACTTGAAAGAACGCAATTTCGTTTATTTAGATTACGTTTTCACGGCCGTCTTTGTCGTGGTAGCTTGAGCTCCGTAATAAACAACACCTCGAGGAGGAACTTCCACAATAATTTTCAACTGCCAAAACAGCCCAAAAAGAGGACATCTGTTGACCAGTAGTTTCCTGTTTTACTGTTTATTATGCCGTTAACTTGCGGGTTAATATTGACCAAAAAATTCCGGAAATTCGATAGAAATGAGAAGACCTTTATATTTAAACGTGAGCTTTTGTTAAACGTGGTTTTGAATTTTAGTTTTTTTAAAAGAAATAACAGGGACACCCAACGTCAATTTTCGAGACCTAGAATTTTCGGAACATTTGTTGTAAAATTCCTTGCTTTCCTTCCTCTCCTAGGATTTCCGAACATCTAAAAAAATGGTATAATTGCCCATTTTTAATGGATTTTTGCCCTAAAAAGGTCACCTAGAATTTTCGGGAACCTTTTTTTCGCGGAAATTTTCGAAAAGGTAAGTTTTAATCCCTATAATTTTGGATCACTAGACTTTCAGCTAGGAAATCCGAACAGACGAAAAATGTTTAGGGGATAAAAATATGCCTATATCTACCGTTTCAATGCTAAAATACGTTTAACAATGCTATGTTTAAGTGGTTTTGAACTATATTCTCGATGGGAGCCCCTGAAATGTAATAACGGTTTGACGAAAACCAGTGACGGATTCAGGGGAGGGGCCAGGGGGGCTCGCCCCCCCCTATTTTTAGACCAAACTGAGACCCATGAAAGAGCCCGAATGGGGTCTGAGTTAGGCCTCATGGGCTATTGACTCAGAGGCCATGAAGGCGAGAGGAATAATTGTTTTAGTAAAATCCAACTAGTTGGTAAAAAATATCAAGACAAAACAACTTTAGCTAGATAAAGCTACACTTTAATACTTTTTTGCCGCCAAAAAGCCGGCGCTTTGCGCTACTAGTGGACTATAACATATAGCCTAGTAGTAGCTCAACCAATCAGAGCGCAGCATTGATGATAGACCACTAGTTGGATTTTACTAAAACAGATGAACAGAAACCAGTTTTGCTTTATAGCTTGCTTTTTAGTAGCCTGAATTTCATCCGATTACTTCGAGTCGTTATTACTCCCTCAGTGAGAGGAGAAAACGACTCGAAGCAATCGGATGAATTTCAGGCTAGCTTTTTAGAAATAACACAAGACCCTCCGTACCAAAGTCTTAAGACGCAAGGTAGGTATTCTACATTCATGGAGAAAACGAAACGCAAAAGCCTTATAAACTTAGGGATGTAGCCACGGGAAGGCAAAAAATTCGTGCTATTTTCTCATTCTTAATTGGTGCCTTAATTCCACGTCTATCTAGGAAGATATGGGCAACAAAGGCTGAAAGAAATTGGAACTTACTGAAGTTTAGTAAGATATGGACGTTGCCTTTTTCCCTATTATGCGTCAACCAACGTAGCCTCCCACGCAGACGTTCTTAGGGGTTCGTCACGCGTTCCTGCCCCACGAACGCGTGACGAACCCTAAGAACGTCTGCGTGGGAGGTTACAAACAACGATCATTTCCACCGATTGCATTTCAACAAGGGTTCCAAGAAAGGTAACGAAAAATATTCAGAATTTCTGATCCCCACAAAAAAAAAAAACAAGCAATATAGTCAGAAATTCTTACCCCCATAAAGTACTCTAAAGAACATTGACAAATTTTGACCACCCAGTGAGACTTAAACTCCGATCCATAAAAGCATTCAAAATTCTTACCCCCTTAAAGACAGAGCTCCAAAAAACTATTAGAAATTGTGATTCCCACAAACGACCCCTGACAACATTCAGAAATTCTAACACTTAAAAACTACAGAAACTGGTTCCCACGAAGAACTTCGAAAAAGTTCAGAAATTCTGATCCCTACCAATGACTTACCCAAACATTCAAGAACTCTCACTACCATAAAAACTCGAAAACACATTCAGACTTTTTGATCCCAGACCTCCACACATCATTCAGAAATTCAAATCTCCACAAGGAATTCCAAAAGACAATAAGAAGTTTTGATCCCCACAAAGGACTCTACGACTGTAAGCGTGCAGAAATTCTGATCCCCACAAAGAACTCCAAAAAGACATGTCAGAAATTCTTACCCCCAGAAAGAACTCAAAAAAAATCATTCAGCATTCAGAAAGTCTGATTCTCACAAACAACTCCAAAAAACGTTCAGAAATTCTTACTATTCTCCATAAATAACTCTTGAAACCTTCAGGCGTCCTCAGCCCCTATAAAGAACTTCTTAAAACATTCTAAAATTCTGATTCCCCAAACAGAATTCCAGAACGTACCATTCAGAAATGTCAAATCCCTACAAAGAACTCCAAACGACAAGCTGAACATTTGATCCCCATTAAGCACTTTCAAACTGAAAACGTGCAAATATTTTGATCCCCACAAGGAACTCACAAACTGAAGACAATCAGAAATTAAATTGTTACCCCCAGAAAGAACTCCAAAACTGACATTCAGAAATTCCGATCCTTAAACAGAACTCCAAAACGTGACATTCCGAAATTCAAATGCGCACAAACTGAACTCCAAAAACGTCCAGAAATTCTGATCCCCGCAAAGAACTCCAAAAAACGTCCAGAAATTCTGAACTCCATAAATAAAAAGAACTTAGAAATCATTCAGAAATTCTCGCTCCGATAAAAGAACTCCAAAAAACCATTCAGAAATTCTGATCAAAAGTCAGTCAAGTGTACATGTGATTTTTTGATGCATGATCTCAAATATCACAATTCATTTCAAATTTAGCTAGTTTATCACCAGTTTTTGCAAAGCTAATAATAATAAACTTAGCATATGAACTATGATCATGCGTTCATTTCCTTGGGCGCGAAAAAGCTCAGGAAGAAACGCCGTGTTACGCTCAGAGGGAAGGGGGGGCTATACTAAAAAATAGGTTTTATAGGGGGAGGCTTAGCCCCAAGGTTTAACCCCTTATCCTTTTATACCACCATTTTTGACAGAAAGGTAGCCCTTCGTCTACCTTTCATTGACAAATGGTACCCCCCTCACATACGCACCTAGTTTAGAACTTTGCATCCCTTTTAACTGCTGTAAATACACCGTCTTTGAAATATGAATAAATCACCAAACCAGAACGTTTTCCGGACTTTTACACAGCTATTAACGCATCTGTTAGCCCGGTCTTTGGGGCCTTTTTACAGACCGAATTGACAGATTTCCCAATCCTTTCATCTACTTCAAATAGTGGAATATCCTTTCATAAACCTTCAGCCTGAAACAGGCACCCCTTTCGGGTGGAGCCTCCTAGTATAGGCTATTATAAGGCGTACCCCCCGGGTATTTGACACATGACACTTTATCCCACCGACAGCTTTTAATGACAATTTCACTGCTTTTAACTTTTAACAAATGCAATTGATGTTTATTGGTTTTCTTAAGTGAATTGTCCACTACAAACACGTAATTTGTACCGTAATGGGGAAAAAAATTTAATTCGATATTCATCAATCAATTAATACATTTTTTTTTCTCCACACCGCTCTCTGCTCACATTGAGTGTGCTTTGTTTTCTTTTGACGCAGTGGAAAAAAAACATTTTGGCAGTGCCGCAGGGCAGGCAATTGGGGATAACCCTGAATTGGAAGCAATCATCGATTATTGTACAAAACGTGCTGCATCCTTCATCCTAATTTTACCCTAATTTATTTCTGCTCGCTTCTCTGTGTGTGCTTTATTCATTTCTATTTTCATTTCTTTGCTGGGTGTAACCATATCGTGACCACAAAAATATGTGAAAGGTCAGTGAAATACGAACTGGCGTTTGGGACAGGCCATCAAATGATGAAACCGGATACACAAATTTTGCAGTGACCGGTAAATTTTGAATGAGTTAAAAACAGTTGCACACTCGAGAGAGTTTACAAGCACAACAAGGCAGAGCGAAGCGTGGCTGTCCACTGAATACAATCAACCAAGGTTGTGGCACAAACACACAAACAGATTGTACGATTTGGCAAAGCGAATTTTTGGAAAACTCCCTTTTCGTTCAGATAAACAACTATTTGGACACAAATTCAGTGCGTTTCCACAGTTGCTGTGTCCGTTAGAGATTTCAGAGAGTGAGTAGATTACTTTATTATTGCATGATTTAAACTATGTTAACGCTTCTCAATATTTTATAGCTTTTTAAGATGGTTAGACTGACAACAGTAGTTTAGAATGGCGATGGACGGCTTTAAGAGGAAATGAGTTGTACAGGCTCAGTAGTTCAGCATTTCGAATTACTTGCTGTCGTTGACAATATTTTAAGTTTCAAAAAAATGAAATTAAAGATAGATGGCTGGGTCAAATGACATCAAACGCATGGCATTAATGTTTTCACAGAGTATTGAACTAGAACATTACAAATCTGATGTCTATTGAGAATACTGCCAATTGTGCACTCTCGAGGAACTCGCGCGAGAGGGGGAAGTTCTTCTCTAAGATATTTTCCATTAGATAGGTCGACTACTGTACACGGGTAGGTTTAAGTTTAAGTATTCGTAGGCTTTTATCTCTCCATAAGGGTAAGTTGAGCAGGCTGTTATCTTAGTGCGCGCGAAAAACTCTTCGGCCCCGCGTGTCTCGCGCGTTCGCGCGATTAACAAGGTACTATAAAGCTTCAGATACGTATACCTGAATACCTCTTTCAGTTTATTAAAATGGTTCTTTTAGTTTTCGTAGCGTCATCGCGACAAGATCGTTTATTAATTTACTTATTACTTAATTAATTGTGAGAAAAGCGAAAGACACTAACTGTGTGTTGGTTTTAAACCAAGAACACTACCGTACAAAAGGGTATGTGCCTGCGTGGCAGCCTCGCGTTTCTCTCGCGCCTGAAACTCCCAATCCCTTTCCCTCCAAACGCCTGCCACGCAGGCTAGCTTTATAGGTAAACGCTGCTCCTAAGAGTTTGGTTTTCAAGGAACTATAGACTAGACTAGACAGGAAAAGGTATTAATGTTAACTAGGAAACATATCAGAGTTTCGACTGGATAAAGAAATGGAATTTGACGCTACGGTTGGCCTACAATCTTGTATTTAAACCAAGGACTGAGAGGCTAGGATTTGTCGAAGGGGGTTTATTTCGACCTGACAACAAAAACTGTGACCGTGCTGGGTCTTTGGTGAAGTAAAACGCAAAATTGGCTATATCAACTAATCAACTTTTATGAATAAAACGAAACTTTTTCGTTTTGTCGGTGCTAGTTGCACAATTGGCCCAATTTTTTTAAACGGGTGCGAGTTTTAGACTGCATTTTAACTTGGTCACTTCCACTAGATAGCATTAAAGATACAGCGAAGATAGACCTGAGGAAAACTGTAGTAGCGTGTGTATGTTGAGACCATGAGGTCTCGCTGAATGAATCGTATCGTCGCTAGTATAAAACCGGCAACCGATGTCATCCGGCTTTCATGAGTGTAAAGCTTAAGATTTGCTATAATCGTCATCAGCATAGAATTAGACAGAACCAGGGTAAATTCTGATCACTTTAGTGCCTGAGGTTGCATTAGTTTTTCCCACATAGGTGAGATACCCTGTTTTTTGGGGGGCGTTTTTGAAGGTATTTCACACCTTTCTACACGTTTTGCCTTTATGAGTCGCATCAGTTTATCACACCATCGTTATCAGACAAACAACAACTTCCCGCTTCTGCTAACGTAGGGAAAACTGTTTCCTTTTTCTCCTCAGCTACAAATGGCAGAGAATGCAAAAATGTTTTTGATCGCGTGTATGGTTGTCGCGTGTTTTCCGTCTGCCTCTTCGACGAACCCCATGCAGCAAGCTATAAAGAGCGTCCATTGTGTGATAAGGGGCAAAACGTTTACAGTTCAGGTATTGATTCTCCACTGCCTTTGTTAATGACTTATTCTTTTACTTTAATACAGCGTAAATGTGTGCTCATGTTGTCTTTCGTACGCTTTCTTGAAGCAATTCTCGTTTCCCGTTAAGAAATTCTGTCGAGCCAGAAGCCGTTCATGGCAACGCATTGTGGTATTGATAGCCTGCGTAGCAGGCGCTTGGAAGTTGTGGGGGAAAGAGAGAACGGGCGCGCGTGCGCCCGTTTTTTCTTGTGCCCACCACTTCCAAGCGCCTGCTACGCAGGCTATGGTATTGATAATCCTTTCACTGTCAACAAAAGTTCAAGTAGTGTCAGCACCAATATTAGGTAGATTTAGAATCACATTTCAGTAGGGCAAACGTTAATTCAAGTTGACGATTTCTCAATATAGAAAATGAGCAGATGAAAACTGTGCCGAACTAATTCTTTATGTGGATTAAACTTGCGTGAGCGTGAAACATCTTATTTTTGTTGAAGCGATAATGAACAGTATAAAACGACAGATAAAGGGAAACTTGGTCGCGTGGTACAAATCGATGTTTGCCGTTTTTTTAATATTCTATTTATTTTCTAAAATCTGACTAAAAAACCAATAGCATCACGTAAAGTACCGCTGAAGCCGTTCAAATGAAAAGTCACACCTTAACGTTGTCTACGGACTCCACACACGTCTACATGACTGCTAAAGTCCAATAGCCCTAAGGAATGTCTGCGTGTATTAAAATAAGAAGCTATGATTCCAGGATTCTTTAAAATCTGCGCACCACACATTCCCAGAATCCTTATCAACCAGGCCCCAGTTGTTCATAAGGTGGATAGCGCTATCCATCGGATAAATCACTATCCAGTGGATACGTATTAGGGAAACTAATTGCGCGCTATCCACTGCTGGATAGAGATTGCGCTGTCACCTTTTGAACTGGAGCCAGGCCCGCTTTCCATATACATTAGTCCTTTATGTCATGTTGTTCAACAAAACCCGTCACTAATGATAATTAATTCAAAAAACATCGGGAAAAGTTTAAAAACGCCGCATAAATTGTGTCCCTTCCACACCGTTTCAGTTTAATTTGAGAACGTATCTTTTTCTCTTCACGGTTTTGACCAACGGCGGATACAATTTTTTTTATACTTATCCAGAAAATTTCATCTGGAAAGGCAAAGCTGCTAAAAAAAATTCAGATTAGCGTTCGGAAAAGTCCCGATTTCTCTAGTCACAATTTTAGTCTGACATGTATTTGAAATCGCGAATCTCTTGTGAACGGGCCTTTCTGATTTTTCTCTACCACCTACTGTATATTCCACGCTTTTTGGTATGAAAACTTTCTTAATCTCTTCTTTTTTTTTCTTGGTTTCCTGTTAGGTCGTAGGGTGTCAGCAGCGCTCAGTGACAGTCAATACCTGTCTAGGGACCTGCCTGTCATTTTCGACGCCAACCGGTTTAACCGGAACCAAATATTATCAAGTGAAATCTTGCACATGTTGCCAGCCAATAAGAACCGCGAAAGTTGACGTGGGGCTCTGGTGCCAAGACAACGCCGATCCTTCCAAAATGGTGCAGTATTATCATCCCATCGAGACTGTTACCGAGTGCGCATGCGCGTCTTGTTGATTTGACTAAACTTAACTATTGCAGTCGCTTTTCTGAGTGAGAAGCGTTCTCATGGACAAAATTAGCCGTAATCAGTCACACAACTGTCTACTTTAGTCGAGCAAAAAGGCTGCGGTACGTTTGTCATGGTTTAAGATTAAAAAATTGGAATGTACATTTTTTTGATTCCAACAAAATTGTAATAATTTATAGACAACTGTAGTTATTTGCTAAATATTAAAAAAAATCTTCTCAAAAGTAGAAAAGAGTTTGACGAACTAGTGATGTGAATTTTATAGTTCACACAACTAGTGAACAAATAACATCACCATGACATTGTAAATCAAATAATATTAGGACAATTGCAAGATGACGTCATTTTACTACAACTACCAGAATCCTTGAGTTTGTTGTTGTCTTGTGCAAATTAAGGCTATTTTTCTTTAATCCTCAGCGGAATTGAAAACTTAAAATAACAAAGCAAAACCGAAATGAATTCTGGTATTTGTAGTCAAATATCATCATCGTGCAATTGTCCTATTCTAAGACAATATCTTGCTTTCAAAACGGTCTTGGTATGTTTTCGAATAAATTGCGTCCCTTATCGAGAAATAATGTTATACGACTCATATTCACGAAGAACATCGTTTGTAGAAAACAAGGACGTGAAGGTCAGCGCCATAAATATGCAGTCCTTCTTTCCTTTAACCTGCGATCAGGTGTTTTTTTTTTTTCGGAGAAAGCGCAAAAGTAGGCGGACGGGGAAAGAGGATAAAAAGAACGCGCCTTTTTCCATTCGTCTCCCAAACAAAAGGGAAGGAGGGCCTCCTGATAGCAGGTTATGTTTTCTTTCGAAAACAGTTTGCTTGCCATGTTTGGTAAGAAGAGAATGGGTCTTTATCACGATGCGGTCGTATGGTACAAAAAGAACAAAAATATAAATACCCTGCTGGATGGCAAATGACCCAGTGGGACCTTGGAAAAAAAAGGACAGCTTTTTGAATGATGTAATCTCTTTGTGTTTTTGTTACCGCTCTGCGTCGTTTGCCCTACAGCAAGGTGTGTACCTAGCCTGCGTGCAGACGATAACTAAACTCTGATTAGTACCGTCTGCGAAGCAGCGCAGAGATCTTTGTTCTGAGCCCCCAACGGACTCAACGAATTACCGGAAGTGCGTTTCGAATTTCCCTTCAACCTGATTGGCGATCACGACAAACAAAACAAAGGCCTTTTTTAACTGGCCAATCGTGGCGCGTACTCAAATCTGGGTACACAGCTGGAAGTCCAGAACAAGGATTTCGGCGCTGTTTCGCAGACGGAGTTAACCAGAGTAATTTCGTCTGGGCGCAGGCTAGGTGTGTACCATGCGACCGTATCATGCTAAGGGTCCATTTTGTACCAACCCTTGCCCATTCATCCGATTCGGAACCTCGTGGATATAAAGTAAATGTTTGGCCTAATAATTTAATACAAAAATTCTATATGGGGCATCTTATACGTATTTTCTCCCAATGTTTAAGAAAGAGAGGTCTATGCAAATGAGTAGCCATCTTTTCATGGTACGGAACTAAAGGATAAGTGTATATAAAATCCTCACTAGCTTAAGAGTTTTTCCGTACTGAGTGGGTCCAAGTTGGGTGTACCTTACCAGGCGATCAAATACATGATCATCTCTTTGCGCTGTCCCCAAAATCTGAACGCCTGCAACAGGCTATGTACCTTAGTTTTGGGCCGAGTTGTTCAAAGGCCGATCAGCGAAAATTTTGACAATGACAAGTCGCATACTATGTTAGCAGATAACCCAAGATCAGAGCTAACAGGGGTTCGACCAAATCAACCCTGACTACTTCTGTAACTAAACATGAAAATCTTTGATGATCCCTTTAAGGGGTGTTTTGGCTCGCGCGTGGCTGGCCAGTATTCAGTTGCACAGACCACCCACACTGGCCCACGTTTTTCAGTTGTCATTTATATTTTTGTGCCTCTAACCCCTTTCCTGTTGGCCTGCAAACAGCTGACGTATTTCCGGTCGGAGAGAAGCGGCGACCGGAAATACGTCTGCTGTTCGCAGGCTACTTTCCTGTTGGAGTCAAGAAAGTTCTTTCAATAGATAAAAAATACAAGAAGACAAGAACATTTCGTTACTTGATGTTTTAAAATTACTTTTTACAATTTATTTTCTATTGTGATCTCATATTAGGCCATACAAGGTTCACATTCTTACACAAAAAGTTCTTACAAGGTATAGGAAAAGCCGCGTTAGGGACTTCTAGCACAAAATATATCGTGACACTACCAAGTTACAAGCTTCCAAGCGTGTAATTAACGTTTCATCTACCGCTCAAAATTTTCACGAAACAGTGGCTCTGATCCGTTGTTACGAACAGCTGTGGCACTGGCAATTTTCTGCTGATTCCACTTGTACTAAGGGGGAGACCCCTGGGTCGCAGTTTTCCAGGCTTACAATTTTCACACTGGTGAGGGACGGCTTGCAACATTCACACTTTCGTTTGAAATAAGGCGGGTGGGACAGCGGAATTGCGTATGACGCGCATGTACCAAGGCAGGCCTTTACTTGGGTGTACTTCGAATCACAGCCTTTCTTGGTGACCTGTTTTCCATAAGCTTCCCGATTGCAGTAGACACCAAACTGGGCAAACGGATTGTAGGATTGGCATGAGTGAAGGGAGGCAAGAAGCAAAACACAGCAGCACAAAACAGACACCTTCATGACTGAAACTGAAACGAAAAATGTACGTTAAATCGTTTAAAGCTTTCCTTATTAAGTGGTTGGTAATTTGGCCATTCTTTGGTATTGCATTTCTACCTCTCTTGACTGGTTAAAAATCTCTCGCATTTTCTTAACCAATCAGGTACAAGACGAAACTGATCGTCACTTGTTCCCACTCGTTTCCCGCGCTTGCCACTCCGGACAACAGGCTTCGAGCTCTGATTGGTTCATTTTGATGTTTGCATGCTTTTGTTATCCAGGCCAAAAATAGTTTTGATTAAAGTCAGAATAAGTTATAAGAGAGGAAAGGTGAGAAAGAAATGTTTAAGAGTCTATAACTACAATACTCGTCACATTTGTTGAAACACCTGTCACGTTATGCCCTCCCCAATGTTGATTCACGTTTCACCATTTGCAAATATACCTGATTGAAAAAACGTGGTCGCTAAAAAGTATAAACCATGAACGATGAGGTTTCAAGGATTTATGGGTATACGTTCATTAGCAAAGCAAATTCAAAGTTCTTTCGACAAAAGTTTACATTGTCACGAGATGCTCGTGCGGATGCAAATCCCTAGAGTACTTTGTTTAAGGCATGCTGTTGCCTTTTTTTGTCTTCCAAGAACGCTTTTATAGGTTCTATCTTATGATTTTCAAGTGTGCGTTAGCGATATGGCTACGCTCTTTAACTGTAGAAATATCTTATGTGTCCAGCACTGGTGAAGTTGTGAGCCGTAAATACTGGAAACCGTTTTAAGTTTTTTGGAATGCATCGTCGCGAAAAGCTTCGTAAATGTAAACATTTTTTAGAAGAACTTTAAATTTGCAGTGCTAATTAAGTTGTACCCATAAATCCATTAGGTCCCATCGTTCATGGTTTTTACTTTTCAAGCGACAACGTTTTTTCAATCAGGTGTATACGCGAATCACAACATTGGGGAAGGAAAGAAGAAGTACACCCGGGGAAACGTTTTAAAAATTGGTTGATTGAGAAGACGTGACATGCAAAAAACCTCGGAGTCAGCCTAGTCTTTGAAAAATGAATTGATTAAAAAAACGGAAACATAAGTAGTCGTTAAGCATTCTTTTCTCGTAGTAGCAAAATCCGTCGCTTGAATAAACTCAAGGCTCATTAACTGCTTTGTTGAAGATGAATCTGGTCATTAGCCAAGAGCACTTAGCTTATAAAAGGGTTAAAAGTTCGTCAACTAAATAAAACCAATATTACAAACAACCAAACAAAAAAACGTAAATAAACTTGCTAAAAATAGTTTTGCAAGACATATCTGCGGACGGAAATGGAAACGCCTTTTCTAATAGCTACTTTCATGGTTAATGATTCGACTTGCAATATACCGTAGTTTCGTTCTTATTTTCGTTCTATGGATTCACCTCAACCTTGTTCGCAGTTCGTGCTCCGTATGGACGAGTAGGAGAGAACCCTGGGAATGAATACAAGGCTTCAGCCTCGATTATTGTTTCGCCTGGCTCACTTAAAAAAAACGCATTGTTCATCTTAAAGGCAAAAGCCGACAAAAAAAAAGGTTTAACAGACCACCACTGGAACTTAACTTCGAACTTGCTGATAATGCAAGTTAAAATGCAACGTCAGCAAGAATGGTTTTACTGCTGAAAATGATAACCAATCTGCGATCACGAGGTGCTCCTGCCGCGATCAAGTGTTCTCGTCTTTGGAACGCAGCAACGAGTACCTCGTGGCATATTAAAGATTCAAAAACACTTTTTCAATCAAGCAACCTGCCGCTATTTTCCTTGGAACGCTCTTCCCTTACTCCGAGCATTCTCGATTGCCTCGTGTAGAAAAGTGTCCCATCTGCGTTTATTGTCACCGACGCGACGACATCCGCAGTTTTTTATTTTATGTTGTAGTAAAAACCAACCACGACACAAGGAAAATGAAGTCATTATTCCGTTTTTAATTTTAATCCAAGCAGAACTGGAGAAGAATGCTTGGAATATGCTCCGTTTTTTCCGGAATTAGAAAAGCAGGTCAATCGAACAGGATATTCCGCATTATTTTTTGGATTTTCCAGAATGAGGTCAATCGATAGCAGTTTTCTTTACTCTTGATCTTTTCTATAACTTTTTACAACCCCTGTAGGGCGGAGCATCTTTAAAAAGGCCCATTATCCCATTATAGGGAGTACTGCTTCACTAAACAATTTCACTGTCTACTGACCATTCCGCATTAAAATTTTAAAATGTTGAGTATGACTTCCACGACACGCATGAGATTCGGGCCTCTTCGTTCCTCTACCTACAGTATAAACACCCGAAACACTAGCCATCTTCTGACAACACAATGTGATTAGGTATACTGGAAAAATAAAAATATAAAGGAATTGTCGTTTGGCCTCGTGCAACGTGCAGCATGCAGTGGTGGAATACTTCCCTGCTCTGTCGCGCAATCGAGATTGTATGATTTTTTTTGTCTTTGTTTTTTTAAGGGAAAATTTGAATTTCAAATAATTTCTACACTTGATTAATCGCTGAATTCAACACGTATTATATGGCAAAAACACTTTGGTAGTAATTTGGCGTAAAAACCCTTGCAAAAAACAAAATAGCATTGAAAGCGGACTGCTTGCAAACGGCTGTGTTTGAATGTAGCATGGTTTTGGCGGGCATTGTAACAGTCAGTGGCTGTCGTTAGTGAACGCTTAAGTTGGCGTAGCTAGGCTTCAATTCACAGGTAAGCGGAACATAACATCTTAGCTAATGGAATAATACTAGAAAAACTGCCTATTTTTGAATCAGTACTCACCAAGATTTAGTCGTGACCGAACGAGGAAATCCTTTTGATTCAAGCGTTTATGCGCTGACGATAAAAACCCCGTTGGTTGGTCACTCAAATGCTGTGCTATATATCAAGTGACCTTTTAATACAAGGAGCAATGCGACACTTGAAATTCGATTCCCTCGAGACGACTAAAATAACACGATCTTGTTGTTTTCTTGACTTATAGGCCCCCCTCGAGAGAACTTGGGCCAATTTGCTCGCGGGCATCTGATCGGTGAAATTTTTGTGATTCTTTTGGAATTTTCAGATGATTTGATGCTAAACTCACGAAAAATTCCTTATTATGATTCATTATTATAATTTTATCAGATAACGAGAGGCTGGTAGACGAGCCTACAAGAGAGCCAGTATAATGGCGAAGACAACCTCTTCAGATGACCCCCACCCCCCACCCCCCGCCACTCACGAAAAAAGGACGAATTCGCGAAACATTTTCACCTCCTTGATTTCGGGGATGGGGGGAGAGCAGGAACCCATCAAATGGGCTCCTGGGGAGAGGAATATCGGGTGGCCTTACATTATCATTGTCCAGAACAGGAGCCGATTACTCGGCTCCTGTCCAGAATTATAGTTGGAACGTTTTTCCAGTGGCAACTCTTAAAATCTCCACCCTGGCCGTTGCGGCTCCATTTAGGCCTTTCCAGATTCTGCTCCGAAAAAGCTAAAAAGTTGCGAAGAAATATGCCAAAAAGTTGCTCAAAAGTTGCTCAAAACTGAAAAAGTTATTGCTCAAAAATTTTGTAAAGTTGCTCGAATATTTTTAAGACAGCATGTCTAATTTTAATAACAATTGTTTCGTAATCAACATTAAGGTAGAACTAAGTAACTAGTTACAACAAATTAGGCAACCTTTAGTTGAATCTTAGTGGCTAGTTACAAAAAGTTAGACAGTTATGAAAGTTATTTTTTTTGGGGGGTGAGGGGGTTCCGATTTCTTCGTCTTCGGAAGACAACGTGGCGTCCGCCATCTTGTTTACACAGGGCTTTTCCGCGCCCCCCACGAGAAGGGAAAAGCCCTGGGAACGTGGTTGAAGCTACCCAAACCCAATTCTTGTAATTAATTACCACGTCCACATGATACCCATTCAAAAGGTAAAAATATGAGTTTTACTAGAAACATGTTTAGAATTTTAACCAAGAGGATTTTAACTTGTTTATTTTTTAAAAAAGGGGGGTTATTCAGCATTTTGGTTCAAAATAGCCCAAAAGTTCCCCCCAAAAGTGCTAGTTTTCCGAAAAGTTGCTAAAAAGTTGCCGAGCAGAATCTGGAAAGGCCAGGCTCCTGGAAAGGCCTAGCTCCATTGGGAAATAACGTATACTGTATATCCAGCCGAATTTTTTAAAAACATACCTCAAAACGGACCAGAACTGATTCGCACAGGAACCTGGCGATAGCCAGGTTTCTGGTCACTGCGGTGAGAAAAAACATAGGGGGCTTGCTGTCCTGGTTGGTCTCATTGTCAAGCTCAGTCCCTGAGCTAACTCGCCTTGGGGACTGGGAAGGGGCCTCCATGTCAATCCCTAAGGGGGGAGGGTGCTGCAAAAGCGTGGTACTTTCCGTTAGTCTTGCTCTGGGAGAGTCAGTGTACTCGTCATGTCTGCTTTTAGTTTGTCATGTCAAATTTTTTTAATGTTTGACGCTCATTGACCAATGAAAGCATTCCCCTCAAGCACGTGCTGGGGGGGGGGAGGAAGTCAGGGGGGTGATTTAACCTTGAATTCTATGCTTAGAACTTGGTTAACTCTCAAGCTTCCTCTGTCATGAGGAGCCTTCAAGCAGCTAGAGTGTATGGCCAAGTCCAGAGTCTCTTTTCGATGGACTTGAGTGTTTCGTTTGCTAATCAGGAACCAAGAAGAGAGTCACCTTAAGAAAACCATGGGTAAGAGCTGAGTTTCTTGGCAAAATTTACTTTGGTTGAGTCAGTTTAAGGTGCGTGGCCTCCAGGAGCCCGCCGGTGCGGTTTTCATAAATCTGGCTCGATATAGATGTGTATGTTAATTTGGCCACTACCTCTACGATTTTCTGCCATGACATTTATAAAGGAGAAATTAGATACATCGGCTCCTTTTCAATTTTCCAGCGGTGACTGAGGAAACGAAGAAACTTGTCCCCAGGGCTTTTTCCTCGAAAGAGACCCGCCCTTCCCCTCCGGCATCCTCCCAGTTTCCAAGGGAAAGGTTATTTTTTAGATGTCCACAAGCAAGCTTTATCCTCTCTTGATATCCACCATTTTCACATCGCCCATGGCTAGCCTGCGTAGTAAGCATTTCCAATGGAGTTATTGCGGAGACCTATGTTTTCATCATAACAACATAGAGTCGTATGAATCGGTTGGGAAAGATGTTAGAAGATCGAACTTCCTTGAATGGACCAGTACGCGGCACTCAATACCACCTGGTCTAAAAGACACTATCTGTCTTGACAACAACACTTCTATTTAACTCTGCACCATTATTCAAAACCAACAAAGATGTATTTGATATCACAACAAAGAAATCAAGAGTTTATTATACTCTTTTTATAAAAAATGCGTGTGTTCCCGAATTATTCACGAAAATTGAAGATCAACTTTAATTTATCCGATGAAAACTGAGGCAGGCTCATTTCTTTTACCTCAGTCATTCTGTTGCCTCTGAAGCAGGGGCGGATCCAGGATTTTTTTTAGGAGAGGGTGCACTCGTCTCTTGCTCTAATTCAACACCAGTAAACCACATAGTTTTTTTTTTTTTTTTTTTTTGCAGAATACTAGTTGTATTAGAAAACCGCAGGTCATCTCGGGGGGGGCGCACCCCCTGCACCCTCCCCCCAGATCCGCCCCTGGAACTTTATGTTAAAGCCTTTCAATACAACATACTTAATAATATACTCTTCACTAATTTAAAGCTGTTTAGGACTGGATATAGGACGAATGATTTGTGTTCTTTCTGTAAACAGGAGCCGGAAACGATTAACCATCTCTTTTGTTGCTGTCCTTATTCATTCTCTTTCCGGAAAAAGTTTGAACTATCACTATTTGCTTTTGAGGAAACAACAAGTTCAATTAGGATATTTTGATTGGGGATTTAAGAACTGAATCCCTTGCTAAATTACCTAATACTTATTGGGGAAATTTACTTATGGAGTTGCAGAAGGAATGAAGTACTTCCGAACATAGATAGTTTTAAAGTTAGGGTCGACATGAAGTATGGAAATTCAAAGTGGAGGACGAAGGCCTGTCTCATGTGAAGAAGGTCATTCAACAATTTTATTGGTTCATACTAGAATTTTTACAAGATTAATTTTGATATTGAAAGGAGCCCACGACTATGAGGCCATGGGCTCCTGATATTGATGCGTAGTCTTTACTCACGGTGCCTCTTATATTGAAAATATTCTAAATTGTTATAAATCCGAACTCTAATTAAACTTTCTTACCAAACGAGTAGCGTAGAAGCCGTACATAGCCAAGTAATTTTCTTTTATGATAATATTCAATATATAATTGTTGTTCCTTTCGTTCTTACTTATCTTTTATTTTACTTTGTTTCATTGTATTGACTGTTTTGGTGCTGAAATCTTTATGTCGAAGATAAAGTCAACGAAGTTGTTGTTATTATTACTCATAAATGTTTTGGTTTTAATTGAGGACAAAGTTATTTAGCAACGCCCTAAAACTGTACAAAAATGATTAGAAATTCTTTTTTTTGGTTTTACAATTTACATATTTTCAAATAATATCAAATAAGGGAAGACGGTAACAAAAAAATGTTGTTTTTTGGGTAACTTTTAAGCAACTTTCATCACAAAAAGGAGGTGGGGGAGCAAACCTGAAGTCTGAAGTGACGTGATTTGCCAGGTGATTTAATTTAGTAGTTAAATGAAGACAGTAGAGACCGTTCCGCGATGGTAAGACTAGTACAACTACGACAACTACGAGAACGAGATGCATAAACCAGCATCATTTCGGCAGGGAAAAAAGGTTATAGTCGAGAGATTTTACGAGATTTATGAGATTTAGCGAGAATGGGGTCGTAGTTGCGGCAGGTTATCAAATATTTGAAGTTGTACCATTTTGCGATCGGGAGAGGGCCCTTAACCTCCTTCAATAAAATTAACCCTGTTAACTTTCATAGTAAAAAAAGTAACATTAACTTTTACGGGGTGGCAATATTTTGAGAATACGAGAAAAAAATTAAAGTTACGTCACGTCCTCTTAGTCGCGGTCCCCGTCCTCCAGTCTAATGGTCTCTATAGTGACGTCTAGTTTTAAAACAATGCTTTCTTTTGATTCACAGAGCCAGTATGTACCACATTACAACCTCTCGCAAACTGCAGGAAGCTGTACAGTTTTGAAACTTGAGCTGAATAAAATCCGAGACTAATCGAACTGCACTTCACTACGCAAGTACAATTTCACTCAATGCAGGAGCCAGCCTAGTCCCCAGGCGTTTTCGGCTCAGTCATTCCTGGACTCTACCATGAACTGTGATGTCACCTAGAGATACTCGCCGAAAACGGAACGGCGTTCTCTCGCTTGCTCTCTCCCAGACTTCGCGTGGATAACGGATCAAGAGAGAACGCCTAGGGACTAGGTTCTGCGGGGGCCATAGTGACTCCGTCTCGACCGCCACAGTATGGAAGGCTACAAGTCCTCTTGCAACTGTTGCCAGCTAGAGGACGTTGAGCTTTTCAATTGTGCTGAAACGCCCGAACGGGGAAACCCGAATGACCAACTTTGTGGAGATTAAGACCTACAAGTGTCGACCTGCCAGATGCATCTCCGTGCCGGACAAGAGTGGAATGTTAGAGACTAATCCGGAACGCCAGGTTGTTGAATCCAGTAAACAACAAAATGTTCGCAAGCGGCTTAGTTAATTAGAAAAAAAGGGGGGAAATACATGTAACCATAGGTACTTACCATTTAAGTGGGAAAACCGGATATTACGAATGGAAAATGAAGAAATTCGTGCCTTTCTATCTGGAAAACTTCAGAAAATACGGGCCTTCCTTTGAGAGAATCATTCACTTTTATGCTCTCTTCGGTCTCTGTAACTATTCTGGTTATATTTTCTAGCGTTGCTTTAGCCCGCAAGGCCAAATTTAATCATTGATAGTTAAAGCACGATATTTTCAACAGAATGGTATAAATGGTATGCACCTGCTCAGGTTCTTAGCGATGGTAGCTACTTCACTGACGATGAAAGAAACCACTTTCTGTTATTCTGGGATTATTATCCGGCAACCTTATGTAAGGCTATAATCTACGTAATTCTGACTTTATGAGTCCTAGATTTAACACGATAGCTTTTGGTAAACATTTTATAAAATATCTTGGTCCGTATCTATGGCGTAAAATACCAATAGTCTTAAGAACGTGAAATTGATAAATTTAAAAGAAAAATTAGGAAAATTGATTTAGCCGGTCACGTGACGGAAGAAAAATGTCGGTCGGAGTGCACTTTATGTAGCTCTTAAATCTTTCTTGCTTTGTATCTATGAATTATTTATTTATTTGTTTATTAATTTTCCTTTTTAACGGTAATATTTGATTTCATTGCTGTACATATATATCTTTTTATTTAACAGTGTCCTAATTAGCTTCATAGCTAAAGTACTTGACACTTAAATTAAGTTTATTATTATTATTATTATTATTATTTAGAGAGGACGATTAAAAAGGAAACTGGTAACGGGTTGATGATGGTTTAGTTAGAAATGTTAAAGATGGGCGAGAGGGTCTTTTAGATTAAGGCAAGAAAAATATATATCGATTTTGGCTAGTAGCCATCTTGAATTTGGGCAAAGGGGTCAACCTATGATTTAGGCTCAAAATTTCATATTACTTCGTTGTTTGTTTAATGTTCAAATACGGGATCCAAAAAAGCGTAGAAATGATGTTTGGAGATGTTTTGGATAGGTAAGAATTCCTTCTAACAAGTGCTTCATAATAATAGATTTTACCTTATCGCCATCTTAGATTTTTCCAAAGCGTTTAAGGCCAATAATTTGCTTTTCCTTTTTTGTTTTTAGCCAAATAGGTCTGGAAAATGTAGACATATTAAATTCTGCAAGTAGAATACTGCAATGCTGATCGTACTAGGTGAAAATTAACTCTGGAAAATGTCTTCAGTGATGTTTCAGACAGATACTGCTAGAAGGCTTCCTATTTATAAAGAGAATGATTTTGCCTATGCTGCGTCTTGGATTTTTCCAAACGGCCGGGTTAGCCCATGATTTCGGGGAAAATATTCTCGTCCCTTTTCATTATTTTTAGTCGAAATTGGCTTACAAATGATGTTTGGATATGCTTTAGATAGGTACGAAAGCCTGTCCTCCTAGACCATCTTTTAGGCAAGTGCGGCTTTCCGTTTTGCCTAATAGTGAATTTTTTGCAAAGGGGTTAACCAATGATTACGGGTAAAAATAAGAAATTCCCTCTATATTTAGTCTGAAATTCTGCCAACTCTCCAATGTTGAAGATGGGGTTGATGATGATGATGATGATGATTATGATGATGATGGCTGTATGTTTTGTTCAAATTTACATAAACGTTCCGGGGGGTAGGGGGGTACTCCGGATTTCAAGTGACGGGGATGATCGAATGGGGACAAAAATCAAAACCCAACAAAATCCTTAAGGCTTCCTACAACCCCCCCTAAAATCCCTGGACTTAAAAATAACCCCCCAAAAAATCCCACGCCGAATTTCCGAGCCTTAGATGGAACAACAACTCCTAACATTGTTGCGCTAATAATGTTGCGTGTCTTGCCTCCTTGTTGCAGTGGTATGCAAACGGTGCAACAACTCCCAACAACACGCAATAACATGCAACAGGGTGAGCAATCGGGCGTAGGAGCCGATTACTCGGCTCCTCACGGACCAGGAGCCGATGCAACATGTAACATCCTGAAAAACGTTGGGGGTTGTTTCTACTTGTTGGCCAGCAATGTTGCGTCCGTTTGCACTTTGCACGGGGCTTTCGAATTGACAAGCAATAAACTCTCTGCCAAAAGGTAGACGTGTCAGGACCCCCTCTAGGAAAAAGAACACCTGTGGTTCGATTCTGGTAAGCGAACACTTAATATTCGCTTTTGGGGAGGTCGCTTACGGGAAGTTCGAATCAGTACTTGTGTGCGATTATCGGAGACGAAACGAAGAGCGGAAGCCAAGTACATATTCAAGGATATACAATTCAATGATTCAAGAAGATTACATGAGCTAAGCCTAAGGTCAACTGATTTACCGTTCTCTCACATCAGGATATATAGGTCGAACGCGGTTGCTAAGTAAGAGGATCAAGACTTGCATGTTAGATAGTTTGACAGAAGAAGTAGGGTTGTTCCAAGGTATGGGAAGAAGAGAGACCCTAGGCTAGCCTGCTTAACAGGCGTTATTTTGTTTCGCGTTTTTCAGGCGTGCGAAGGCAAGGACGTGGCTGGTGTGGAGCGCGAGACACGCGCGACGTCGCGCGCGTCTAGTGCTCCTTGCTTGCTTTGTGTCGCGCTTACCTTCGCCAGCTAAAAAAACGCGAAAAAAAGGTCTGTTCTGCAGGCTACCCTAGCCGGGGACGAAATTGGACCTCCGGCTCTACCAGCTCAGATTACTCTGCCTCGCGCGAGCCAATAACTGAACGATGAATAAATAACCACATCATACTGCAAAAATCGTCTTTATTCCTCTCAATTAAGAATAGCTCTCGTTATAAATCACTCTTTGTTGTTACAATAAAATTTATATCAGTTAAATAACCAATTTAAATCACTTAAGTACAATACAAGATGGTAACATCTTAGAAGATTTTAATAGCGTGATAAGTAATGGTAATAGGACTTCGTGTCGTACAATTCAGGGAGCAATCGCGCGAGTAATTTCAAATACGCGCTCCCATTTGAAATTACGAGGCCAATTACCCCTAAATTGTACTACACGAAGTCTTATTACCAATTAATTATGTCAATAACAAAATGCGAGAATTTCAGTCTTGGAATATTTATTAATGTAAATATAAGTCATTGGACCAGTTAGTTTAATCCACTTTTTTTCCAGTTGAAGCTGGATAGCTTACCTGGTCACTATTTTTTCATTGATTTTGATTGGTTATCACGTGCTATGTAGTCAAATTTCATTGGCTAGTGGCATTTGCCACTTGATTTTCATTGGTTGTTTAACTGTCTGATTTGACCTATCCGATTACATGCTCCTGGTAATCGGACAATTATGGAGTTACAATAGCAAAGTTAAGCTATAAATATTGGCTGTTAAGAACCAATCAGATTCAAGCATTTTGTTATTGACACAATTACAACTCTAATAACTCTTAATACAGCAATGTTCCATTCATTTTCTATTATCGTACAATCATTATATTAATTTCCTAGCTGTTAAGTTATTTGGCGTTTATCTCAACAAAGCATTTTGGAACCTTGGACCGGACTAGGGAAGCTGCTATGCCAAGGTAAAACGTATCTGAGGCGTGTTCACGCTATACAGGATAGCTTTTAACCCTTTAAGTCCCAATAGTGACCAACATCAAGTTTCTCCTAACAATATCCATATGTTGCCAAGAGAAATGGTTATGAGAGTTAATAAAATGACCAGTAAAGAGGAAATGCTTTGATCTGTTATCAAGCTCTCTCAACTAATTCTTTAAAGAAATGTATTAAGATCAGTATGGAGAATTTATATGTGGATATTGGGGCTTAAAGGGTTAAGCTGGCAGGATAACCACACTGGATAAGGGCTTCGGTTCACACACAAGGACGGTGATTTGGGCGCGATTTCCGTGACCGAGTAAAGCTGCGCGCGCCGATCGCTTAACCCTTCAAACCCAAGGATCAAAACTGAAATTCTCATTTGTTGCCCCTATTCATTTCCTATAGAAGTAGTGGGGAGAAGTCGATAAAATATCAAGCAAATTCATCTTGTGTGATCATATCCTTAATTCTCATGTCCACTCAGTTTTACAAAGCATCGACATTACACGGAGAAATTTGATGCTGATCACTCTTGGAGCTTAAAGGGTTAAGAGGAGAGTCACACATCGATAGGTGTTCATATTACAACGAATAGCTTTTTCTGTTGGCACCAAAAGCTAATCGGCAGTTGTTTAACAGGAGCCTATATGGGCTTCTGTGTGTAACAATGAGCTACAACGTATCTCGAATGTATAACAAGGGCCATATGGGCTTCTCTCAATAACAATAAGCTACTGCCGTGTGGCACGAAATTTTTGCGGTAGTTCATTTTTGCGATAAGGAAAGATTGGTTTTTCTTGCTGGGAATTAATTTTTGCGATTTTCAGAAAGTACCCAGTACCCAGCAATGATAATATTTTCGTTTTTATTGAGTACGAGCAATAAAAACGCACATTTTCAAACAATAAACCAGTATTTCGTTGTATACCGTTTTGTTTCCGAATGAAAGAGACAAGTGATTAAACAGACATGATTTCTTAGTACTGTATTATTGTGTAGCGAATGTAAGTTAGAAAATTTGTTTACGGTAATTTTTATTTACGGGAACTTATTTTTGCGGATCGCTGGAAAAATCACAAAAATTAGAACCCGCAAAAATTTCGTGCCACACGGTATTAAGACTATTAAGAAACTCGCGAGAAGCCTTCGTTTAAAAGGAACCAGGTAACGGCTGCATGAAGCAACTTTCGATAAAGTGGGAAATTTTTGCAAACGTTTCAACGAATTCATGTTCTCTCCGTCAAGGTGGATAAATTGACATAGTATATTATCCTGCTCCATAAGTGTTTCCTATTGGCCCTTTAGCGGTGGGGCGAGAGACTGGGCCATGGGGATGTTTCGAGGACATGATCGCTTCTTTTATTGGCTATTACGTAACTGGGTCAAGATTTGTTTCCCAAACCACTCTCAGCTCAGTTCTACGACCTGGGCCCAGTTGCTCGAAGCACGGTTAGCGTTAACCAGCGTTTAGTACCTTGACAACGTATTGGTTTTGATGCTGCTTAACCAATGGTTAAAGCTAACCATGCTTTGAGCAACTCAGCCCTGAAGTATGAAAATTTGCACGCAAACTACCCTGTTTGTATTTTTTTTCTTAATCCGGCGGCCGAAATAATGTTCAATACGCTTTTCAATATAATTTTAAAAACAAAACCGGGCAATACGGAAAGAAGAAGAAGAAAAAAAAGAACAAAGAAGGGACCTTCACGACCATATTCGCGGCGGGTCTCACGTCCAGTTTCTTACTCCGCCCCACAGAGGTTAACTTGAGTGACGCTAATAAAAAAACGAGTTTCGCGTGGGTTATTGCGACATACGAATTTCCCGTAACAGTCCTAGCCTTCCGCGCAGATGTTCTTAGGGGTTCGTCACGAGTTCCTGGAACGCGTGAAGAACCCCTAAGAACGTCTGCATGGGAGGCTACCCCAGAAGTCATTGTGAAAGTTGACTCCGTCCAGTCTCCTCTCTAAAGTGGCGAATATTGCAAGTATACCAACAATACCAACACCTACCCAGACTCGAGCCAATCCTCAAAATGGCTCGTCTAAACGTCAACGTAAAAGAAATAATCAGAATAAGGGAAACGGTTGCAGAAAATTTGCACTTTATCTTAAGTTGCTTTAGCAACCGGGTCCAGCAGTCCAATCCAATCAAAATGGCAGCGGATCCATGACATCATTTTCAAGAAGGCCCTGGCTCTAAGTTGCTTTGCTGTTTTAAGCCGTTTGTAGGGTCGTTAAGCTTTAACAAACTCTTGTGGCCCATCAATAGACGGCTACGAAAAGACAACGCTCACTATTTACAATTATCAGGCACCGCTCGTAATAAAAATACAGAAAAAATTATAACAAATTCTACTTCCTGAAGAAAACAATTCAACCAAGCTCCCAGGCCCCCACTAGCAGGAGACTGGGGAGTGGTTGTCAAAATTTTGCGGAGGACCTGGAGAGAGTGAAAATCCATTTTTATGTAGACAGCCGTTATTACTGAATTATTCCACAGCTGTAGCCGCTACAAGCATTGGGAAATTTTGATTTCTGGCGAAAAACCATGTCAAAATATGTCCTATACGGCAGTAATTCAGAGTAAAAAATGCAGACCACTTAACTTGGAATCGAAAATTCTGTCGACCAAATTGACCAACAAATTATTATTTTTTTTTGTTAGCCAGTATTGTATACTTAAGCGAGCAAAAATATTTTACGGATCCCTTTATTGATTACTGCAAAAAAAATTTATACCATCGCCCGGCTAGAAGAGATTGTTTTCGTTGATTTTCAGAAAACATCACAGAAAAGGAAACTAGTTTACGCACATTGAAATCCGGGACAACCTTGCTAGAGTTACAGTAGCCTGAAAAAACAGCCGACATTTGGCGACGCTACCACTGGTTTCCCCGCCAATGACGTCAGAGAAACAAGCGCAGAAATTCCATACTGTTTAGGGGTTTTAGTGAGTTTAAGAGTGAAATAACATTAAACGCCATGCTTTATAAAATAACCTAAAAATAACAAGCAGCTTAGTTTTTTCGACCTATCAATTAAAAAATAAATCAGGTAACAGCTTATAGCTTGCAAAAAACATAAAGAACAAAATGACTATAACAAGGCAATATGGGCTAACATGTATGCCGCCATGCACGAACCGTGAAAGTAGATTCATATGCCTGCAATCCTTGCCAAATTATGCAGTGGGTTTGTGGGAAGTGGGCTGAAAAGGAACAACAATGAAAACTTAGTAAAACATGAACAAAGATATTTGCGCTCGTTCTCAGCGTTTGTTGAATATAATCAATTAAGTGTAGGGCTTGTAAATTTACAGTTAGCATTTTAATACTAGTAATGTACAGGTTACTAGTGTACTTTTAAATTTTTTTTAAAATTTGTATACACGTACACGTTTTAACGAGAACTTTGGTGCTCCTGGGTGTTACGTGTCTAAATATAGAATTGATTTGATCCGCGGGAAGGCCAAGGGGGAGGGTTACTGCCATATATGGGCTATATAAGGCCGTGTGCGTTTTCAATAAATTTCGAAAAACGCTCTGGAAAGTGGATCAAAACGAAAACGCATACAAATCGTATCAGCGTGGCAGGTCGAAAACGCATCAAAATGAAAAAGATGACCGAAAATATCACAGGTGCGTGTGTTTGTAGAATGCACACAGAGTTCAACTTACCTCACAACATGTAATTCTATCGTTTTGAAAACGGATTAGTGGAAAGGGCTCTAGAATAGGGTACTAATAATTTTCCAAGAAACTTATCAGTGGTTTGATGATTTTAGTCTAGACTAGGGAAACCGCGGGAATTGACACTCGGAAGTTAACAAGTTATTCCTTAGCTAACCAACCTTTTCTGTTTATTAGCAGGAGCCTTTAAAAGTTCTTTATATTGATCACAGCGGATGAAACGTCGATAGCTGTCCGACTTCATCAACTGGAAAATGTGATCCTAGGAATGGAAATAATAAAAAGATGTAGAACAGTGTTGCTGGTTATTTTTGTTAAAAATCAGATGACATTTCTTTGTTTGAATGACTTGCGAATGACAGAAATGTGATGGTGAATTTGGAGCCAGGTAAATACATCAGAAAGATGATTTTTCAGTCAGTGACTTAGGCGGTTCGGAAGAACGTCCAAGAACGTCCTCGTGGAATGCTACTCACAGGACAGGCTTTAATACCGGGGCATCTGAATAGGCGGGAAAAAACCTAGTCTGCTACACAGCCGTTTTTAGTGTCGTCACGCAACGCTCGTCCCCACTAATAGTGGGGAGGAGCGTTGCGTGACGACACTGAAAACGGCTGTGTAGCAGACTAGAAAAAACCAAGAACAGTCCAGTCCATGTGTAGTCTGCAAAACAGGCGTTAGCTTTCCGCAATTTTCAGGCGAGCGAAGGCAAGCGGGAAGCGAACGAGGAGCGCACAACACGCGCCGTGGGGGAAGGCTCTACGCCATGTTCGTACTTTGTTCGCCTGAAAAACGCAAAAAAAGCGCCCGTTCTCCATAGAACACCAGTTAATTCATCACAAGCGCTTTTAAAATATCCGATTTTGTGCAATACCTGGGCTGCGTCAAACATGTATCGTCCAGGATGTTTCAAGTTTACTTCCACTTCTTCTCTGGTCTTGCAATCCACGTTTATTGGCGACGTTGCACTTTCAGATAAATATTCACTGAAGAAAATAAATAAATAAATAAATAAATAAACAGAGTGATTTTAGTCCTTTCTTCAAATATTTCGTCTTACGAATTGTTTTTAAGCCATCATGTCTAAAAATGAATAGTTCATAGGGTGTTTCACAAAATGGTTTAACGAGGAAGACGGATTATTACAGTTGGTTAGTGGGCAGCCTGTGCAAGAGGTTCCGAGTTCCATCTCAAGTGAGACAACGGATTCCTTTTTCTCTTACTTTCCGTTGAGCTTAAAAGTAGCTTTTAATACCCGTAAAAAAGAGCAGGGACTACTTACTTAAATATTTCTTGGGCTTTACTTGGGACGTTTTTCACTGGCGTCGCTTTCAGTTGTTCACAAGCTAGCCAGAATCTAAAATGGCAATCAGAATATAGTAACGAAATGCATTAGCTTACAGTACAGTATATTTGCACAATGTAAATTTAAATGTTTCTTTAAGCCAGATTTATCACTTTTAATAAAAGGTTTATTCGGTCAGTGTATAGAGACATGAAACCGTTAGATCTGGTAGTGACGTAATCACTCTGTGCAGTTAAGAATAAAATAACATAAGGTAAAAAAGGTAAAGGCGCACACGAGCTAAAGACCCAAAAGGCCAGAGCTTATCTCGGTTTCTTTAGCATGAAGCTTGCCTAGTAGTATTGCCACCCCCCATTCCCCTTTGACGGGATGTTGATCCATCGCAGGGTTACCCGCCAGCAGCATGTCGCCGGTACCCATTTACACACCTGGGTGAAGAGAGACAAGTGGCAGGGCTTTCACTAAGATAACTGATTTCAAGTTGCCAGGTAAATACAACAAGTGGGCGGGGAATTAAGCAGTTAGGGATTTCTTTTGGTTCTATTTTCTTCTATTTTCCTATGGAAGTAGCCGGGGGTTATACTCATGGAAGGCGGGGGAAACCCCCGGTCCCCGGCCCTTAATGACAGCCTTGAAGTGGAGTAAAGTTCCTTGTCTTCCTTCCTTGTTCCTTGCTTGAACCGGTTACCCCCGACCTCCAGATCCGGAGTTCGAGGTGTTAAGCGCTCCTTCACACACGCCTCCACAAATAAATAAATAATAAATAAATGAATAAATAAATAAATAAATAAATATAAGGCTTCATGGATTGATGAATAAAAACAATTTACGATTTGCTCTGGTTCAACTTCTGATTGGTTGACAAAGCGACACGAGACCTTTTCGGCGAATCATAAAGCAGAAAACTTAAAAACCTCAAACTTTAACTATTTGACAGTCAAACTGACAGCACCTTACGGGGAAAAATCTTTATACTAACAAGAAAGAGCAAAGTTCTCACCCTAGATTTTCAGCGCTTATTTCCTTCTCCAAAAACCGTGTAAAGTGTCTTCTTCCCAGAGGATCAGCGAGTAGTTCAGATAAAGAAAATCCCCACATCTTAACACGACGAGGAGGTACATAATGCCTGAAAATATTGTGCAAAGCGAGGTAAATAATGGGTCCGTGGTGGAGTAATCTTTCAAAATACTTTTAAAAAAGAAACTATTAGTCTCGCCCGTCTCGTCATGCAACGCTCCTCCCCAACAGGAGAGTTGCGTGACGAGACAAAAACAGCTGCGAGGGAGACTAAGAAACTGTCGACTTATAGTCCAATGAAAACCGTGCTAGTATAACAAGAAATTTAGCGAAAAGATGTCAGCACTTTAAACAATCACTCTTTTAATAGAAGCATTAGAAAGGGTTATAATATTTTGAAGTCATATGTGAGAAAGAAGCCCCAAGGGGTACCCCACAAAACTTTATACGGGGAGGCTCCACCCAGGGGTAAAACCCTTAGCCTTTCAAATACCATTCTTGACAGAACAGGCACCCTATTAGTAGACCTTTTACTAACAAATGGTACCCCCCTTCACATATTCACACACTAGGTTAGAACGCTGCATCACTTTTAACTGCTGTAAGCGCACCGTCTTTTAAATATGAATAGATCACTAAACCAGGAAGTTCTTCTTGTCTTTTTCATAACCATATAATGCGCCTGTTAGCACTGTTAGGTCCTTTCACAGACCACAATGACAGATTTCCTACCCTTTCATATATTTCAAGTAATGAAATCCATACCCTTTCATATTTCTGGAACCTAAAAAGTGGTTCTCCTTTCGGGTGGGGCCTCCCCGTACGGGTCCAAATAGGGTGTATCCCCAGGGAGAAAAAGCAGTTGTAACGAGAAACATTATCCCTAGGGTTTACAAACACGATACACGAACCTCCTTAGTCCTAATAAGAAACATCATGGCATCAGCTGAAAAAGGTTTCCCTTTCAGGTGAAGCCTCCCCGTATGGGTCATAATAGGGACTACTACCCGGGGGAAAAAGCAATTGTAAAACGAAACATTATCCCTAGGGTTTACATACACGATAACTGAACCTCGTTTGTTCTAATAAGGATCATCATGTCATCAGCTTCTTGGTTAACACAGAACAAAGATAGAATTATTTGATTTTGAAGGCGTGAATAAATCTGTTGATACATAACTGACGTACAAACTTTTATCCTGTTCCCAAAGAGTAACATCATCTGTAATCCATGGATTTGAAGGGTCTGGTGTACAGATGAAGGCATCATATTCAGCATATTGCTCACATCTTTGAACAAAACTGCCAACAAAAGATAGAAAAGCAAAAGTATTGGGAATACAGCTCATGCATGAGTGTTGCACGGGAGATGGTTGAGCTCCAATCCCTTTTCATCAAAGTTCCTGCTCGTTCCCCACCCTGTTCAAATCCCCTTTCTCTACAGTTCCCATCCCTTTCTCTCTCAATTCCCTCCCACTTCTCCAGTTCCCTCCCTTTCACCCTTCAGTTAATACCTTCTTTCTCCGCCAGTTCTCATTTTCTCTTCTATTTCAAGCCCCTTACTCTCTCATTCCCGCCCTTTCTCTGCCCATATCACTACGGTTTTGGGAATAGGGATGCCCAAACCACGGGGATGTTCATATCACTATAACACCACCAGTTTCTACCCTCTCCTTTCTTAGTGTATACCTTTCTATTTCCCAGCTCCCTCTCATCTTTATCCTACTTTGTTTTCTTTTATTCTCACAGTTACCACCCCGCCCCCTCCCCATCTCCTTGTTTATTTCTTAGGCACTGATATGGTTGCTACTGCCATGGGTTTTTGACATTCCCTGTCTTTTCCGAGAAAAAAATAAACGTTTCCTGATCAACTGAATTAAAAATTTCACAAATCAGTCCTGATAATGGCCTCCAAACTCCCGTCTAAGCCGTCTCTCTTTACCCATTCATTTCTGCATTCAGCAAGTCACAAATTGATAACGTAATGTGGTTAAAGGATTGATTTTCTTGGAAACCCAGCATCAGCTTATAGTTCGATTTCATTAAATAATATTTTACTTCTATTCCATTCACTAAAATGGCAGTAAATAAGTATCCTTTCCCCGACTCAAGGTGAAATTTCCTGACCTTGAAGAATTTGTTCCCTGACCATTTCTGGCCACAAATTGTTTTTGGCAATAATTACAAAAGTGTTACCTACCTTTCTGAAGCCTGTGAAGTCTTCATTCGCCTTTTATGGAACTGCTCCCGTAATTCTTTCACCTTAAGTAAAAAAAAGGTAATAAAATTTACCAATTAAGCATACAATACAGAATGCATTGATCAACTTGTTTTCGCACTGGACAGCTGAAATACAATCCTGAACAAAACACCTTGGGAGAGTGTGCTATTACCTGTGAACTCAGGATGCCTTCATAATGAAGTGTTATGTTAATTTTTACAAAATTAATTAATGCCTTGCAATTTTCACCCCCATGCTCAGTACGATGTTGGAACATTTAAGGTGTTTTGATACCGTCTTTTGGAGACCATGCCCATATTTTTCAATCGCCTTAAACTTTTCACGACAAGGTGACTCTGGATTTTCAGTGAAAGGTCTCGATTGCACGAAATTCGTCTTTAACTGATTTCACGGTTTTTTTTTTACCACTGTCATGGTAATATCGATTTAACTTAAAACTACATTTCAACAAACTTTAAAAGCCACTTACTGGTGAATATCTTATGGCAATCGGATGAGGATAGAATCACATTAGAGCAGATGGAAAAATATCGGTATGGTCTATAAAATACTATATGGAAACACCTTAAGCTGATTCATGGGTTCCAACACTGTATGTGGGTCGGGGGGAGGGTTGGGCATAGTGTAATAATAATATAAACCCTTTCTAGACCCGGCCCCAACAAGTGTCACGTGCTTTTCACACGTGCACCGGTTATATTTTTTCCCGCGCTTGGAAACCGGGCGCATGTTTCTCGCCAAATCCTGAGTATTGAGAAATGTGCAACAAATGCAAATTTGACCCAAGACTTTTGTCCATGATTGTACTTTGCCCATATCGATGTTAAAGATTTCTACCTCCTCTTTAATTCCATCCAAAGCAGATGAGGAAGACAATGAATCATTATTCCAAAAACGGTCCTGAAACAGACAAGCAGAAATTATTACATTGCTTTATGTTAATATTTTGTGCCTGTTTCCAGGGCTCAAAGCCAACTTGAATTCCTGATTGTTCTTGCTCGGGGCCTTGTTTGCTTGTCTTAGTTCATGATTTTACTTGCCTGGATCCTTACCCATTGGGGAAAGTGAGCTTAAAGGGTTACTTGCCCAGGAGGAAAATCTACTCAATGATCTTATGATAGAAGTGGAAAAAAATTAGAAGGAATGCTAACGGACAATTTGAAATAATAATGATCACAATTATCGCAATTATTAGTGATGGTGAAAAAGAAGGAGACGATGATGATGAGGATGATGATAATTAACAATTATTCGTCCAGCTCAAATGGGCTATTAGAGAGTTTTAGATCCGAGTTTACCGCGAAACCTCTAACCGTTGGAGGTCACGTGACAAGTCTTTCGCGTCACGTTTGAGGTTTACGACGTGCATTTTCAACGTGGGGAGGTATGTTTTCACGTATGTCATTTACCTGAAAGCTTTTAACGTATAATTCTTGTTGTATCTCACGTAATGATAGAAAAATCTTGTGGAACAAGTCTTGATCCATTAGCAGAGGCACAAATTCGGGCAAAATGGCTAAATTTGATAAATCCTATTGGATCTTGAAAACAAGGGCTATTCACGGCTGCTGATTCAAAATGGCGGCCGTAAATTTGCAAAAAGAACTCATTTAAGAATTTACAGCTCTTTGCTGCTAGATAACCCAGTGTTACCGTAAATTTCTTTTATTTTCACTGATTGATATTTCTTCTATTTCTAAATGGAAAAATAAACCTAGAATGGCTTCTTTAATTCACCACCAATCTAAATCGAATAATGTTTGATCATCGAACCGCAAACGGGTAATGGCAAACCGCGGTTAGAGGTTTGTGGTAAACTCGGATCTAAAACTCTCTATTGACTCAGAGGCCATGAGGGCGAGAGGAATAACTGTTTTAGTAAAATTCAACTAGCTGGTCAAAAATATCAAGACAAAACAACTTTAGCCGGTTAAAGCTAGACTTTAATCCATTTTTTGCCGCCAAAAAGGCAGCGCTTTTTGCTATTAGTGGGCTATAACATTCAGCCTAGTGGTAGCTCAACCAATCAGAATGCAGCATTGATAATAGACCACTAGTTCGATTTTACTAATGATGATGATGATGATGATGATGATGATAATTATGTTCACTGCACATGATGCTTTATACCTTTCTCTTTCTTTTTGGAGATGTATCAGCTGCTTTGCAGGCCTTTTTAATATCAATTTCAGTTACAGACACACAACCTGGCTAAAAGAAAACAAAAATAGAACTGTAAATATATAGGGAGATGAAGTTCTGCAGAGTGTAATCACCCAGGGGTATAATCAACATGAAGACTCAGCTGAAGCAAAAAGAAATTTCAAATTTGAAATTAAGAAGGTAAAAACATAAAAAAGACTGATTTTTTTGGCTTTGCTATGCTTCCTTGGGTTAGCATGTGAGTCAAAATAGCCGGTAGAATTACGTGAAAAGAAATTGGTGAGTTACAATGATGAAAAAAATTGTATCATGGTCCTTATGGTGAAAGCAATCTGTATCATAACCGGGAAAAATGTCTCATTTCAGCCCTGGGGACTGCTTACTAGTGGCAGATGCATAAGCAGAGCTCCATGGCTAAGAAAATTTGGTTATCTATAGATCTGAGAAATTTTGGTGGTCACCGTACCTTCCTCCGACCATCCGTCTGAACCACAGGGTAACCAATATGAAAACCAATATGAAATCTCATACTTTCTAGCTAGTATGGAAACCCTATTGCACATCCCTATTGTGGTCAATTGACAGCTGTCAAAACAGGGTATCCCCTGATCAGTATCATATGACCATATTGCTGACCCGTTGAGGTTATGTGTTTTTTTAAACTTATCCGCTAACAAGTTTATTAATGGGAGCTTCGCTTTTAGTCTTGGGTTAATCTATGTATTATATTGAAGATTTTACAGAATATGATTTACATTTTCGTGGCAATCATGTTTTACATAATGTAATCAGGTGAAGCTGGTACATGTAATAAGATATCTTACTGGTGGTCTATGGACATTCCAAAATGCTCGTTCTTGACTGTCTAGTATTTGTCTCTCCATTTTGTCTCTCTTCTTATCAACTCTGCCAGATAACAAACATATTAACCCTTTAAGTCCTGATAGTGACCAAGATCAATTTTCTCCTAACAATATCCATATGTTACCAAGAGAAATGGTTATGAGAGTTAATAAAATGATCACCTAAGAGAAAATGCTTTGATCTTCTACCAAATTCTCTCAACTTATTCCTTAAGGAAATGTATAAAGAACAGTTTGGAGAATTTGTATGTGGATATTGGGGCTTAAAGGGTTAATGTTTTCAGCAATTTTTTTTACAACGCAATTAACAGTCTAACCTCCAATAAGGGACCACCCAAAATGACAAGATTTAGTGGTTACTTTCAGGAACTTGTCATTTATGAGAGGCTGCAAAAGTTAAAAGTAACTGACACTTTCAGTAAGGTAATACGCATACGTAGATGTACATTTACTGTGCTTTGACTGAAAACCGATTTGTTGTATTTTGGATACTAGGGTGGTCACTTGAGCTGGTTGAACTGGTTTCCTGTGTTCATACTTTGAATAGCGGAACGTTCGTGGATAAATGGTATTATTAAAAACTGAATCATTGGATAACGCAATTCTAGAGTGCTGATTAGCTTAGCCATCATTTATGAGTCATTATACCTTGCTCTCCAAATATGGTAACTGTATGCATCTACTCACAATTAAAAACAAGCTGAAAATCGGATGTTTTTATACATAGGTCCAGAAGAATTCTCGATATTTTGTGGGCGTTTCTAATAAAACCATAGGGAACTTAAGAACCATGACGAAGTTCACGACGACGGCGTCTGTTAACTGGGAAAAGACTGGAACAGGAACATCAGTTTCGGTGGGAAAAAGGAAACTTAAGATGCAGTTGGTCGGCAGGTCGACGACGATGGCACTGAATGTAAACACAAATGTAAAACTGTGATGTTCGTTCGCAACAAAGTTTTTCGACGTCTTGTAAAACAATGCAGGATCTTATTTTTTAAGCCGTACATCTAACTTCATTGACTATGAAGAACTTTTGTGTTGTCTGACCTTTTTGAGTGGGAAAACACCTGCTTTCCTTACGGAGATTATTCAACTTTCAACCTGAATGAGATGACCGAGTCTGAGTGTCTGTCAGAGTTTAGATTTGGAAAAAAAGACATTCTGATGTGATAGCTGTTTTCCACATAAAGTTTATTTCCTTTATATTTAAGATATATGATTTGTCTTACCTAAATACGTACAAATATATTTATCACTTACGAGTTCGCTCGCTCGGCCTCCACAGCTGTTGTCATTCTTCGAAGTAAAATCAATTCATTAGTCGAATTTTCAATCAACATCGTTTGTTAGGAGAAAAAAGGAACGATACCTGGATGTACGAGCATAAGAAAATGCAAAGGACTTCAAAAATCGCTTAAAACAGTTAATTTATAGCTACAGAAGCTTGTGGATTGCAGGATGAAGTGATTCTACTGTTTCATGGCGTCGTCGATGACACCACAATGACGAAATTTACTGGTCACGCTTGCGCAGTAAACTGTAACTCACTTCCGATCGTTGTCGACAAAGTCGTCGTCGTGGTTCGTAAGTTCCCTAATTATTCCACTTGCACTTGTTGGATATGAGAAGATTGTAGCCAACTCAGCACTACGTGCCTCATTGGCTCTATACCATCTCAAATCCAACAGGTACTCGTGGAATAATAAATTGTTAACCCTTCAGGTCCCAAGAGTGACCAACATCAATTTTCTCCTAACAACATCAACGGATCATCAAGAGTAAAGGTTATGAGAATTACTCAATTGATTACCAAAGGGAGAATGCTTTGATCTTCAACCAAATTCTCTCAACTGTTCTTAAAAGAAATGGGTGGAGATCAGTCTGGAGAATTTGTATGCGGATCTTTTGGGGCTTAAAGGGTTAAATAGTCACCTTGCTTGTGCCTCGGCTTGCATGAATATAAATTCCCATTTCCTGGACAGCGTTCTTTGTAGCTTGGCTAGATTTTCCTGCAAATGAAAGGAAGTCAATATTAAGAGCCTCATCAGGGCGGAAAGAAAGTCAGTTTTACAGCTTGCCATTCAGGCAAGTTGCAGCTAGCATGTACTAGCCCAAGAGTCATTTTGATTCGCCCGAAAAAAATTTTTTGATGAGCAGGATTGATTACAGTTCTTCTGTATGTGAGTTTGCCCCAAAATTTATTTGCCCATCAGGCAAATTAAGACCAGAATTCACTAGCCCAATAGCAAAATCCACTAGTCCCAGGCTATCGGACACAACTTTCTTTGCATGCTGCTTGTAACGAAAGAAAAATAACCACAATTACAGAAAAACACTACATGTAATACAAAAAATGACAAGAACAGAACTTGTAATACTAGATTAATTTACGTCTCACTCACCGCTTCATAGTCATCCAATTCTAATCTTGATTTATTTTGCATAGTTCTTTTACACAAATAGACCGCTAGAAATTAAAAAAACAGAGTTTATCAAAAAGAATGATTGTGGTGATCAATGTGGGTAAAATATTTTAAAACATACCTTTGACTACATGTACTATTGATGCTACAGGAGCCAAAATATAGGCTAAAAGCAGGGCCACTTAAAATCATTTATTAATCTGCTGCTGTGACCTCATTTCCTCACTGTACTGGCTTATTTATGACAAGTATGTCAAATAGGCAGATTGGCCACAAAGTTTGATGACACAATTAAGTTAAACAAACTGAGTTGCCTAATGTAATTTACAATAATAGTGCTCTTAAGAGAACAATATAGACTATGCAGCTTGTAGTCACATGATCTGCTTATGCAACAATTATGGAATACAACAATACCACAAATAGAAACCAAAGAGCACGCAGAAATCTGCTACAGAGCCAACGTTAAAGTGAAAGTCAGATACGATTTTATGGGTGCTGGAATGGAGTATATGGAAAAAATTGCTGAGTCACAATGCATGTGGTCCAGCAATTTTTTTCAAGCAGCACAAGCACAGCACTTCTTTTACTTTTAAATATATCAATATTTGAGGTGGCCTCTGTTATAAGCCTGGGGTGGTTTCTTGAGGTCTCCTCGCCAAAACAAATCTAATAATAATGATGATGATAATGATCTCTGGTATATTTAGGGTTGTATACAATAATAAAATTATTAATAGTTATTTTGGCATGTTCGGCAGATCCCAAACTGCCTAGCCTGCAGAGCAGGCGTTTTTTAACGAAAACTTGGAGGTACATTGATCGTGGCCGCCATCTTGAAAAGCAACGAAAAAGACTAAGGGGGAGGAGCGGTGGAAGGGGGGAGGGGTGGGGAGGAGAGAGGAGAGTATTTTTCCTCCCCTCCCCTATTTTAAACCCATCTACCTCTCCCTTAAAAACACTTTTGACTCGTCCCAACTCTCTGGTAGTATTAACGTACAAGATGGCAGGACAACGTCATCCCTGAAAACAATTCATGGATTCCGCTCCAACACACGCCTGCTTTGTAGGCTACAAGCTGCCAAGGACCTATTTCAGTTGTGAAATGGGCTGTGATCTTTAAGTATATTATAATACCTTACCATAATCTACACTCTCTGGTTCCCAATTGTTTGATAGCCAAAAGAATGGTGTCTAAAATAAGAACAGGATAGTTAGGGTAGAATGCATTATTTAAGCAAAATAAAAAATATTCTTGGAAAATATTTAAAAGATCTTTCGTCAGTCAAAGTTCAACACACCTGAAATCTGTAATATGAAGCATCGTCTTTAACCATTAAATGGTGATCAGTAATTGAAAAAATATATCCATAAGCCGCCAAAAGAGAAGCCAAATGAACTGCGGCACCTGTGTGAGAATTAAAGCAGTCAGTTAAAATGTTGTTGAGTTGATATTAATTTAGTTCATTTGTAAAATTTTCAGGGGTAGGCGTGGCAAGGGTACTTTGCATTGTACCACACACATGTACCCTTCGAAGTGACACATACCCTGTACAGTGGCGGATCTAGTGGAGGGGCCTAGAAGGCTCGCCTCTGCCCCTACCCCTGCCCCTGCCCCCTTATTTTTAGGCCAACAAAAAATTTTTTTGGAGACCGCCCCCCTTATCTGAAGGTCTAGATCCGCCACTGCTGTATGCAGTCAAAGTTCTTCCAAGAGGTTGCAATTTAAGCCAGTTCCTCATAACCAAGAATGGCTCTCCCACAAAGTATTTGAGAACACTATGAAACAATATAGGATGGTTGCAAAAACTTAGTAGAAGCAATATAATTATTATTCCTTGCTTTTACAACATGTAGTTTTCTTAGCCAGTCCTTGTTTGTGTCTCTGTTCATTTCTTTTTGTAATAAAGGTATTCACGAACAAGGTTAATTTACTACCTCTGTCTTCAATCGAAAGATTAGCCATGACCCAGTCGACAAGCTCACTACCTGCAAAATGAAAATGAACTTTATTCAGTTGCCCCATCAAAACATGAATAGGGAGCTTAAGCAACGATAAAGGCAACATCAACAAGAATGGCAAAAAAGCAATAGGTTTAGATTGACAAAACAACAACTCTACATGTGCATCGTGCTTTTTTGTACATTTCTTTGCCATCACTGCACGGCTACGGCATGCAGTGACAGCAAAGAATGTACAAAAAAATGTGATGCACATGCAAAGTTGTTGTTTTGCTTGGTCAAGCTATTACTTTTTTGACGTTCTCATTGTCGTTGCAGTCATGGCATCTTAAACTCCCTATTATTAATTTTACGATACCTTGTGATCAGTCACAAACAAAATTTTCTCGATGCAAGTTGAAATTTTCCTGCTGATACCATCTGAAACGTTTATCTGATTCATTGGTAGTTCCTTTGTTTCTGGTTAGGAAAGTAGGAAATGAAAGTTCCTCTTGCACATAAAACGTTGGTGAACGAAATGGACAAATATGGTGAGACAAAAGCTGTCGTGTACGAACTAATGAAAAGAACTCAGGAGACGCTGTTCCGATTTGGCACAATAATACAAAGCATTTTCTGTGCCCAATCAGGAGCCAACATTTGCTCGACCATTTGGAAATGGTCTGGTGAGAGTCAGTACCCAAGGGTTCTTCCGCCCGTACCTGAATACAGTGAAACCTCTATTAAGCGGACACCTTCAGGACCTTCCCAAGTGTCTGCTTAATAGAGGGTGTCCGCTTAATAGAGGTTTGTAAAAATTGTGCAACGTTTGTTAACGATTAACATTAACATTAACGGTTACTCTGTATTGTGATTAAGTTCCATGTTGTTGAGGAAACTAAGGAAGCTGTGCTGTACTTTGCGCATGACTTTTAGGTGAACTTTGATCGCGGATGACAATAATACTGCCGGATATCCGTCTAATCTACAGTTCATTGACAGCCAAATGTATTGATTTATCTTTATTAATCAACTACAGAACATATTTCAAGGAAGTAATCCAATACTACCATTGTCAATTCAGTCCGCTGTCCGCTTAATAGAGGTTTTTAACAATAGAAATTAGCCAATTATCATTAATTCAAGTGTCTGCGTCCGCTTAATGGAGGTGTCCGCTGAATAGAGGTTCGTTATAAAGGGAAATATGAGACGTTAATTTCGGGACCCCGCCTAGTGTCTGCTTAATAGAGGGTGTCCGCTTAATAGAGGTTTCACTGTACTTTCATCGTGCCTTTTCTCCCAGCCCAACTGACTGTCCCTGGGTCTTCGAGGATGGCAGGGTTCATACAAAACAATGCAACCACTTTTTAAGGACTTTTCAAGGACCACATTTGATTTTCAAGCACCACCTACACAAATGCAATTTCACAGATGGTACAAAAATGCACATTCCCAGTCCATATAGTAACAGGACTTTAAGGTGACTCGATCCAGTTATTTTGTGAGGGTACCATCCTACTTTGAAGCTCTCTGGTATCCCCACCTTTCCTTTGATAGTAAGTCAAACATATAGCATGGATAACATGTAGATCAATCTACAATATAATATAAAATTTTTGCCGTTCCGAGTAAATGTCACGTGGTTGTAGTGCCACGCCTCTTTGGAGTCTGAGTCGAAATTCTACTGTTGCTGGCATTTTTTTGTGAAAATCTTTCGGCTACATATAGTGCACATTAGTGCCTTGGGTTGAACAGAGTTTCACCAAAATCGCAAAGACCCAATGCGAGAAATTCAGCGGTTTGCAAATTTAGGTCATAATTTATGTGAAAATGATAAGCAAATTTTACACGATTAGGTCTAATAAACTGTGACATTTATCTCTTTATTCTGGAGTTCTTTATTCTTGGTTTTCACTCACGTGAGGAAGCAGAAATAAAAACGGAAACCTTTTAATACAGAAAGTCTAGAATCTGGGAAATGAAAGAAGATAAATATACAAAAAGCCTTGCCAAGAATCAAGTCTAAGCAACAGTTCATATGCGAGATATTCGGAAAAACGTTTTACCCAAATTTATAAAGCTTTGTATGGAGACGCCCTGTTTGTGTCCCTTTCAGGGGAACAAATATGGCCGCCGGAAACCAACAGAAACATCTGTTTTTGAGTTTTGCTACTTATGCATGAATTCTTTGCTTGAGGAACTTATAAAGATTAATATTATTCTAATACAAGGAATGTTTAGAGAGCAAAATCTCTAAGAATCCGTAATGTTTTTAACCCACAAGAGAGCTTTCCCAGCCGCCAGCTAAATGACGCGTCACGCAAAAGCCTGGAAATTCAGGCATCCTGTATCGCAAAACAGAGAACCCTTTTGAACCGAAAATTTGTTTCTATGAAGGTCTTAAGCTGCTCTAATATCACACGAAAGTAGAAACTCAGAGGAAGCTGTATTTTCTTAGTCTGAATTATGGTGACGTCATGTGAAAACCGAGAATAACATATGGGTCCTTGCAAGTCAGCAAAAAGCTTTAGGGCCTTTTAATTGCGCGTGATGTAAACATATACAAATTATAGTTTTGGTTATTTGTTGACATTTGTCAGCGTTTAAGAGTCCTTCTCACGACAAAAGCATTTTCTTAAAAATTCGTAGTTTTTTTTTTCCTTCAAATTTTTTCAGGGCCACAACTAATATTATTAACTAGCTACCCAGATTCTGAATTTCATGGTCATTGAAAAACTGTGACATTAAATTCTATAAGCCCAAACTTGATTAAACATTGAAGATTTTTATTATACATTGTTTTGAAGAAAATAATGACAAACACACCGTCGCAATGAACCTAAATTGATGTGGTTATTGGAAATCATGCATTGTGTGCGCAACCTACAGATTAGTCAGTTATTTGCTAGCAGATAACTGACTAATCTATAGGTTGACCTGATTTCCAAAATTAGCTGTAGGCTGTTAGCCAGCGGGAAGACAGATAGTGAGTACAATGTATAATAATTATGCTTATTGCCTCCTGATCAAACATGTTTGATATCTTCTTCTAATAGAGCATTTTGTGTATGGGTAAGGGAACTTAAAGTAATGACTTCAGTACAGAATTGATCTAACACAGCAATATCCTCGCCCCTTTATCCCTTTAGGTCACAAGAGTGGCCAACATCAATTTTCTCCTTACAACATCAGCGGGTGAACAAGAGTAAAGGTTATGAGAATTACTAAATTGATTATCAAAGGGAGAATGCTTTGATTGTAAACCAAATTCTCTCAACTATTCTTGAAAGAAATGAATGGAGATCAGTCTGGAGAATTTGTATGTGGATCTCGGGGCTTAAAGGGTTATGCTTTCCACTTTAATTTATTTTACTATCCTTGAGGAAGACAGCTGTAATGTAAAACTCACCTAACAAAACAGACCATGCGCACATGTAGGAATTACAAGAAGGCTGCATTCAGGTAGATCCCTAGACATGCATTATTCCAAAACAGCTCCTAAGCTCTTATATACAAAGGAACCTCAGTCTCCACAATGGCCACCTTGGGCACAAGAAAGTGGTTGTTGTAGAGAGGTTTAAACAAGAGTCAATGTATGAAATATCCACCAAAAAAGTGGCTGTTGTAGAAAGGAGGCCGTTGTGGAGAGGTGCAGGCCATAAGAGGTTCGACTGTAATATATAAACATACAGATTTCAAATGCTCTTCTGTTCCACTCTAACCCATGAAAATTACAACTCCAATTTACAAAATATTCATTATTTTGTTTAACTACTAGTATTTTTAAACTGCTGTTCACCTGTAAAAACACTAGGAATTCTGGACATGAAACTCTTTACAGTTCTAATGGGCACTCCAGTCTTTTCATCCTGCATTTGATGGATAAGTTTCTCCATCTGTGAAAAAAGAAAAGACTTCTCACATCAGTCTCTGTTAGTAGTGTATTAACTCTTAAGACTGCAGCGCTTTAATTCAACAACGACAAAAACAAAACACATTGAAGAGATTAAACACATGAAAAACCTTTAATGCCTAATTATTGCTATTATGAAGACAACATGCCATTACCCGGCTTTAAATATTTGATCAACTTTAATTCCAAAATTTTCACAACTGAAAGGTCATTGAGAGATTTACACATTTAAGCCCCTCCAACAAAAGACTTGATTTACCACGTCTTCAACTTTTGACACTGGTTTTTCAAGTAACTATGAAGGTAAAAATAATCTGAAAAGGATCAGTGGTCTAAGAGGATCTGTGCAATTTAAGCTATATAGTTAAACAGTATGCCATGTACGCTATTGTACATTTTTTTTACAATTATAAATTATAAATTTTTTTATGGTTATGTGGTTTATTTATGGTTCATGTTTCACATTTGCAAAAGTTTGGTTTTCCCTTAGGCATTGTCAATCCCTCCATAAGTGCAGCCCCAGTCAAAATGGTTCGACAGCACACCATTTTGTCCCCCTCCAACCCCAATCCCTCCTCACTGGGGGTACTAACAAGAAAATAATACGGGGAGGCTAGAGCCCTGAGGTCTGACCCCTCACCCCTTTATTTACCATTTTTGGCAGAAAAGGTACCCCTATCGTATACTTTTTACTGACGAATGGTACCCCTTTCAAATACTAAGTAGAACTTTGCATCCACCTTATAGCTTTAATAATTTGCTGTAATTAAATGCACTCTCTTTAGATTTTGAATAAATCACAAAACCAGAACGTTTTCTTAACTTTTTCACAGCCGCAAAATGCATCTGTTCTCCCTTTTGACCCTTTTTACTGACCGAAATGACACATTTCCCTACCCTTCGATATACTTCAACAAGTGAAATCCCTACTCTTTCGTATACAGCTGTACCTGAAGCCTGAAAAAGCCTCTATTAGCTCAGGCAGAGCCTCCCCATATGGGCTATTAAAGGGAGTTCCCCAGCCCCCTGGGATTTTGCCATCCTGCCCACTGTTGTGAGGCATTTTGACTGGGCTATGAGTAGAACCTAACAAAGGTAATACAACTTGATATATTGACAAAGTCAGGCAAGGACTGGAAAAAGTGTTCCCTTTTAAGTGAGAATGCAGATTGGTATAAAACTCTGGTAAATTTAGGTTTTTTTCGCATTGAGTCTTATGGTAAATACCTATAGGATGTAAAAGTACATGTAGATGTTTTGAGTGCTAAAGGCAATTCCAGGGCCCAGTTGTTCAAAGGCCAATTAGCGCTTAACACGAGGTTAAATTTAACCCTGGTTTCTTTTTCTTGTGTTCAAAACATTTTCTCGCATAATTTTCTCCGTTACTTTTAGAGCTTCCAATCATCAACTTGCAGACAAAAAGAATGCAAACTGAAATGCTTTTTAAGCTTTCAAATCTGAATTCAAATCTTGCACTAACCCTTGGTTATCTTAACCCAGCTTTAACCCAGCCTCAGCCCAGGCTTTCACTTTCTCACCCCAGCCTTTTTCCCCAGAGGTAGGAGGCTCAAAATTCCAAGTAGCCATTTTTTTACAGGTTACCTGTACTTAATGAGAACCCTGTAAAATACACACGTACCCCTTCCCTAATCCAACATTTTGCACTAATTAGTCAGAAGCATTTACTACAGTTGAGGTAGGATGGTAGGTGTGTATTCAAAGAATCCTATTGATTGAAGTGAGTTCTATATCAGTTCCATGTGTTTTTATACTACTAAAAACCTGGTGGCAAAAAATGTCAAATTACAAAAAGAAATATTAAGTCACAAAACCAACATTTCCTCATGGAGCAAACATAACATTTGGGTTTAATGATTAATTATTTTATTACCATGTGGTTCAGCACATGTACAGCTGGGAGATCCAAAACAATTATAATGAACTTTTGTTTATAATTTTTTTCATGCACATACACATCTGTGCATACTTAATGAAAAGGAGACACAAAACAAAACACAGCTGTACATATAAGGTAAGTAATTATTACTTAATGACCCCTCAAAAGAAAACCTATGAAGAAAAGTACTGATTGCAATAAGAGACTACTAGAAACCTGTAGTCTAACAGCTGTACTTAACCCCTTATTGGTGCCAATGCTGACCAACAACAACTTTCACCTAACAATATCCATACATTATGAAGACATAAAGTTATGAGAATTAATAAAATGATCACCAAAGAGAAAATGCCATGATCTTTTATCAAATTCTCTCAACCAATTCTTAAAGGAAACGTAGAAAGATCAGTTTGGAGAATTTGTTTGTGGATATTTGGGCTTAAAAAGTTAACAAGTGGTTTTTAACAGAACTGTGCCCTGACTTTTAGCATTGCTCAGGATCTGGTTATTCATCTCTTTACAACTCAAAAACGTCAATGACTACAAGATTAGTGGTGAACTATATTTGATAAGGGATGCTAAAACCACTTAAGGCAAAATAAGCAATGCCAGCTGGTGCATTTATTCTTGCTGATGACAGCACTGAATAAATTTAGACTATATTGCCAGTAATCTCTTAACCATAGTCATTCCCTAGCTTGGGTGGAAGCGGGGGAGGTGGGGGGTAGGACCTTCATATGAAAGAGATGGGGGTAAGGTTGATGAACGTGCAAAGTTAAATTATTAAAGAAAACCAATTGCTGTTATAATGTGTTGAAGACAGCATTCAATTTCAACATTTTTCATGCAACTTAAATTTATTACTACAGCTCTTAATTGGTTTTGGGAAGGTTGCATGTTTTTTTATTTTCTATTTTTAACTTGTCATGTAAATAAAAGATTGCACTTTAAAAAATATCCTGTATGAATTTCAGAACACTAGAATCAGTCACGTTAATTTCTACTTATGTTATTTGTATGGTTGCACTGCACATTTAATGTCAAATAAATTAATGCCTGCTCCTGATGAAACAGTGGCTGTAAAGCACCTTGTCACTTAAAGATAACTGCACCATTGTACATGCTTATTTCTACTAAAATCAACAAAAAAGTGAAAATATCATTCCACCAGCCTTTTTGAACATCTTCTCTGGTGATATAAGCCCGCGAAAACAGATGTATTTCCAGTCGTAGCTCCTCTCCACCCAAAAAGCAACTGTTAAAGTGGAAAGAAGTGACAATCGGACGGAAATACTGTATGGCTACGTTTGCAGGGTAATATATTAAGTGACAGCTGATTAAAGCCAAATTTGAACAGATAACTGCTGTGCCTTTCCAAAAAATCACAAAAGAAAAAAAAAATAACATGCCAATAAAAAGATGTACAATGCAAAGCTGCTGCAGCATTGGTAAATGACATTTTATTAGTTTCACAGGTGATGGAATTTGTCATGTTGCTGGCAGGAGTTTAAAGGTAAGTTTAACAATATGTCCGCTCAAACAATACAGTCAGATAAAAATCTTACCGGTAAATCTAAAATTTTAGTGGCGAGATCAAAGTCGAAAGACATTGCTGCCCATGTAGCTGGCCTTAATGTTGTGATAGAAGTCATGCCAGAGTTGCATCATCAATGTATTTACTTGGTTTTATTGCCAAAACAGTACATTGATTGAGAGAAATATTACAAACTATTTGACGTCAAAATTGGTCACATACATGGTACACTACCGACATCTTTTTTGCTCTGCAGAAACATAAGTGGGACTAGAAATCCATCCATATTTCACTTTAATTTGGTTAACAACACTTTTGTTTTGTTGATGTTTGGAAATGTGGGTAAATCAAGGCATCATTCTCATGGCTAAAATTTCTTTTCCTGGTCACTCAAAATGCACTGAAACGCCTTTTCAGGAACCTTCAACAACGGCGACGGCTATGAAAACGTCACTTAAAAGTGAATTAGCTCAGCCTCAGATTTTATTGCGCTTATTCTATCTTGCTTAATTCGACAAACGCTCGCAAATGTTTTTGGAGTTGAATTCTTAAGTTTGGGAAAAGAAAAAGAAAGTTGTTGTCTTGTGTTCCCGTCCTCGACAAAACATAAAATGAGGCACTTTCACGTTGTAGTCATGCAACGATGGCTAAGAAATGTACCAAAAAGTATGATGCACATGCAAACTTGTGGTTTTGCCAATCTAAACCTATTGCTTCTTTGCCATTCTCGTTGCTGTCGCCGTCGTCGTTACTTAAGCTCCCTAATAAGGGTGTACAGTGGTATGACAGATGTGAGTGACCTCCTCAGAGAACATAAGTATTTTTACATTCAAGTTTTAAAAAATCAAAACTGGAAATTTAATTTTTTGACTCCTCTTAAAGTGGAGGAAGCAAGGAAAAACTTAACAAAGAAGTAGTGTGTACAGTCTTTACAACTGGTTTCCAAAATTCTCGCTTCAGCATTAATACTCTTGCAAACTAACAACTTTGTTTCCATGGCTCATGCACACCGAAGGAAACAATTTTCCTTTTTCCAGCATCTAATATTCATCCTGGTAATTAATTTAACCAGCTAGTTAGTCATGCATCAGTGAACTGAAGGCTCTTGGGCAAATTAAACTAAGAAATTTCACTGAAACTAATTTCGCCTAAACAATGAAAAAACAATGGCTATCTTGTCATTGATCTAAACTGTTCAGCTGATTTAATTATGTTAATAAACAAAAGCAACAAAGCACAGATCGGTAAAACATCAATAACTTATTACCATTAATCCCAGTTCCAATATGTAGACAGAGATCAGATATATCCTACAAAATATAGTGTGCAACTTTCAAGGCAAGGACAGACAAAATACTGCGCTTGAGGAATTTTTAAACGTTCTAACTTGCGTAATAAGTTTATTGGAATGTATATCGCCAAATATCGAGCAAGCATTTTTTAATTAAACGTCGAGAAAGTTACTGATACAACGCAACTTTCAGTTTCAAATCGGTTTTTCGCTGTGAAAGGTGGTTCGAATTGCTCATAGCTAAGCGTTAAATGGTTTAATCTGAGACATTCGCTCAGTTTCACGGTAGATGCCGTGCTATAAATAGCTCGTTGGTATATTTCATCTGACATCAAGGGGTTTGTTAGCTTTCAAGGAGAGACGTTCTCATCTATTAGAGAAGAGTCGAGTATCGCTACGCAAATTTCAAACCGAAAAAGTAAAGATTAAATTTTGACCGCGGACGTCTATAGATTCTTTCTTACATATTATATTGAACACCTTAAGAAGAAATAAACTTGGGAGCTTGAAGAAAACCGAAAAAGGCTTGTCTATGCGCAGAACGCTGACGGATACGTCAAAATACTTAAGCTTAAGCTTATTGCTCAATATAAACGCGAAGACTGAATTGAAGACATTTATCACAGAACGAGAAAAGAAGTTGACCTGGGTATTGCGAAACCTGCAGGTTGTGAAATGTTTTCCACTCTTTTTTATGCTATGAATGTAACTTGGACACCGAAATATTCATAACCCCAGGCCTTACAACGAAACCCATCTCGATCTTCTTGTCTTGCGCAATTCTGAGATGGTAACCGCAAGAATTCCTTTATTCAGAAATACTGTCATTGAAAAGGGTAGTTATAATACAAAAACGCTCGTTGGCCAGCTCTTTCAGAAAGGAAAAAAATTTAAAAGGTTTAACACTGGAGTCCGCTAAGAAGGATGTGCTAAAGAAAACGAATATCACACAGGACTTTCGTTTACGGCTTCACGCCAAAAACTTAAACCTTTTTCAACGGTGGTGAGCTACAGCAAAAATCAATTATTTAGGCATTGAGTTAAATTCCCACATCTCTACCTCGATTGCTACGGAAAAAAAAATACTTTCCCCACCTTTCTACATACTGCTGCATGATGCGGCTCGTCGTTTAAGACACCATCGGACGAAGCCTCGCCTTGCATTTTTGATTTCCAACCACATAAAGAAGATCATTCATTCCAAGCCGGTTTTAAATTGCTTCGGGGGATCTCACTTAGCTTTCCACATGCCACAGCTTAGTTCTATAGGGTTTTAAGCGTAACAAATGAGCCGGGATGCCTAACGAAAGTGCGTCTCTGTATTGACAAGAATTCCCTCGCTCCGATGCGGGTCGTCGTTGACCAATGGCCACATCCGTATGCAAAGAGCTCTCTGTCAAAACAAACACGTCTCTGAATTGAGCAATTCACTTTCGAAACTGGAAGCCTTGAATTATTCGTGAAACAATTTTTTCCAAAAAATTCCGAGAGCCATACAGAACGACAAGCACAAACCGAGGGTAGCA
>CALNXK010000332.1:0-25000 GCA_942486035.1 Porites lobata
GTTCAATTATCTTGCCGTTGATAACACAGGTTAAACAGCAGATAACAAGCACACAGGCAGCATGATTTTCCTTTCTTTCTTCTGGCGAGTAACACCGACAAGCCCGTTGGGAGATGATACTTTTCAGAACCAGTCAGTAAGGCTCATCTGCTGACAGGCTTTCCTTCATACGGTTCTTTAACTGCTTTCTTCATTCTCCTTTTAAGCTGAAATTGATGCTTTCTAATGATCAATTCCGTAAAAAACCTCATCACGCTTCACTTACGACAAATGTTTAGGTTACTCAAATGGCGTGAAGTTGATTTCAACCAATCGGAAGAAGGTATTAAGTCAAGGATTGTCATTTAATTCTGACCAATTACTATTTTGACGCTCAGAATCTGAGCGTGAAATAAGGAGAAAAAATGGCGTCCCTTCAGGCGTTCCTTTCCTTTCTCCCTCAGGTTTAAATTCCCCTTCCCCTTCCTCTTTTAACGCCTGCCACGCAGGCTACACACCAAAGGGTCACAGGGTCCCATTCATAAAAAGTCTCTAGACAACTTTACGCGTTGTTGTCTATGCGTTAGAAGTCAGCCACCCAGAGGGCAACAGCGCGAGGAAAAGATAGGCCGAAAACTTTGTGCACAAGTAGGGTGTGGTCGCTGAGATCGAAGGCCTTCCTGTAATCAAACGGGACGACTCTCACAGCAGCCCCAGATCCGGCGGTGGCTTGCAACTAGGTACTTGTAGCATGTACGGAAGGGCGTGAATGGTAGAGGACGCTGGGATGCAACCATACTGATTAGGATCAATCACCTCCAGAACCGCAGGGCCGAAATGGAGAGCGACGAGAAAGTCCTGTGCAAGTTTAGATATTACGGAGGTTAGGGAGATCGGACGAAGATATTTGTTGATGTCGATAACAGGTTTTAGCTTGGGGACAGGCACCATCTTCCAGGATGACGGGCGTCTCTACTCCGCGGAACTGCTGTTTTGCACAGCTGTAACTGGGTAAGCAAGGATGCCTGCGCACGCCTTCACCATACTACCCCATCTAGTCCTGCCGCCTTCATAGGGTTAAGCCTTTTTTAAAGCGGATAAACGGCGGGTTCGGATAGAGTCATGGTGACAAATTGTCACTGTGTGACAGGAGGGATTCAAGCCTTTGGAAGGACTCCATAGGTTGTAGGAATCATGATTTGATTTGGCTGGCAATCTCTTGGTCAGACAGAAGAGCGGAACCTCGATCTATAAGTTGGCAAACAAAGGGTCTGAGCCAGGAGCGATAGCCATGTCAGCGATCCACTTGACCGCACTCCTCCACCAGCTAGGCTTGGTTTTGCTTTAGGTGGTTCTTTTTGAAGCGTAGTAGTTGCTACGGAGAGCTATCCTCTGTCTAAAGGAATAGGGCCAAAATGAAAAAATCCGCCAGATTTTTTTGTGTTTACTTACAAAAAATACTGCCAGCAAACCCCTATAACGTGTACTAACCAGGCTTTTATACTTTTTACATACTATATCACTACTAAAAGTAAACAGTAGTTTTAGGCGCCGAATTTATTCAGACCATACTCGGTAATTATTGAGAGTTTCAAGAAACGGCAATTTGAGAGAAACAATCAACTTGTTAATTGACAAAGCTATTCTAAAGAATTGCAAGAAAAGGCACATTGTGGCGTTGGCTTTGAGTGTTTACCGGATAGTAGATGACATGATACTACATAGCTGGATTGTCAAGTGTTTGGAGATGTTTGAAAGAGCTGAGAATGTGAAAAGGCTTTTTTATTAATGGTATGCAGACATGGAAGCAGAGTTATCATCATCAGGCGAGAGGTTGGAAGTCGTTATAATTAGAAGGAGAGGCATTTTTCAGAGGGCTATTTGTTTTGTGCACGATTCCATTCACATTGGTGTTGAGAAAATCAACGGCAGGTTATGATCTTGCGGAGAATTTAAGTTTAACCATCTTCTTTTTTTGTGAACGACTTAAAATTGTTTCGGAAAAGTAAAGATCAAATAGATTCGTTGGTGCAAACTGTACAGTTGCTTAGTAAGGACATTAGATTGGAGTTTGGATTGAAAAAGTGTAGTGTGTTGAGTAGTGATAGAGGGATGAAATTAAGCCTCGAGTAAGTGTCGAGTGTCGAGTAAGTGTCGAGTAAGGTCCAGATAAATCATTGATATGCATAAGAGTCGAGCCCATGACGTCACCCATTGTTTTAATCTAGGGAAAAAGTGGGTTCCTCCATACTGATAAGTGCCCTCCTCCATATCTAGTGAGCGTCCGTCTTATACAATAGGAGCAATAACCTTACCTAGAATTGTCCGGTATGTAACTTGAGCCCGGTTTGCTGGAACGGCCTAATACAAAAATAGGGACCAAGAGAAGCGATTACCTAGCAACACAAGAAACGGCTTATATTTTCTATTACAATTTAAGCGCTTAAATTCGGATATATAAACAAAACACACACACAGAAAGTGGAGCTGAGAACTCTTTATTTCAATTTTGACTGATTACTACAAAACCGTTAGGTCTCAGCGCTTGGTGTCATTTTCACGCGCCGTTAGTCAGTTAATTATATGCGAGTTAACAAGCCGACATTTGCATACAAAATGGCTCCACAGTAAAAACCCCAAGGGAGAACCTTGACTTATTATTATAAAAAGACACAAAAAATTTCTTAACTTAACAAGGATCAAGTAAAACACGCGACTAATAAACGCTAGCAATAAAACCAGACAAGAGATATCGTTTTAAAAACTTTATTGAGAACCAATGACAAAAAACGGTATAATACACAGCGAATTGTTGTCGAAGAATCTTGTGTGCTTGATGTTAAGTCTGCAACAGTGGTGATTATTTCTTCCGGTTGTGTTCTTGAGTTCAATTGTTCTTTTAAAGCCAGATATCTGTTTTGCAACTGAAAGTATCGCTTATCTTTTTCATCGTCCCGAAGATTGTTTCCAGAAAGAACATCATCCATGTTGCCCTGTATTTCTTGCATAGCTGGAAGAAACAGAACGGGAGAAAGATTTTGCTGCTGTAGGTGTTTTAAAAGCTCTTAAGGTATATTTTCTTGATACCCTGCTTGGTTAAAGCCTTATTCACTGGACAGGAGGTTTGTTCGCAGTGTGCAATTATCTTGGGTAGTAGTTTTTAGATTAATCAGCAGATAACCAAAAGGTCTTTTTATACAACCTCCTTGTACTGATTTAAAAAGAAATCAGTTTTCCCGGGATACATTTGCTTTGCCAGAGTCGATTTGCAATTTGTCTCGTGGATTCTTGAATAGCACCAAATAAGTCATCTGATCGTCAAACACGATCAAATTCCGTTTGTTCACATCAAAATAGAAATCCTGCTCCAAAGCCGTAGGAATTCCCTTGATAAATTCAATGTGTGGCACGGCGACTAGCATCTCTGTATACGCAGGCTGCCATTGTGAATAACACCAAACGATCCTCTCTTGGGGAAGGTAAATTGCCTCTGAAGCTTGATGTAATAGAGATAGAACCCAGGCCGCTTTTCCGGACTTGGTCATTCCAGAAGTTTTGGAGGTGAAAGGATGCTCAAAGCGAAGCCGCTGACATTTCTGTGAAGACATCGGAACTGTTTGAAATGGGGTGAGACCAGCATTGCGGTGTTTAGACATCGCATGCCTTTACATGCTACTCTTTCTACTAAACGATTTTTCGCAAACGGGACAGAACCAACTCATGTCAACTTCTCAGGAGCAGAATGTAGACTGAGAAAAAGGTAGAATATAATGTTGCGCGTTTATATAGGTTTGGCAAGCCATGAAACCACATTTCTATTGCTTTCCTCGGCCTCCTCCACCACTACCACATTTCTGTTGTTAAGTTATTAACTGTTTTTTTTTTTCGTTGTTGTTTTTATAATAATATGTCAAGGTTCTCTCTTGGGGTTTTTACTGTATAGCTGAGCCAATTTGTATGCAAATGTCGCCGTGTTAACTCGCTTAATTAACTGACTAACGGCGTGTGAAAATGACAAGGCCATAAGCTCACTAAGCGCTGAGAGTTAGTCGTCTCCTTGAGATAGAATACCTGAATTTTGTGCTTGAGTTTTGTTTATATCCTGTGTTTAGTCATGTTAATTTAAAGAAATGATTATTTAATAAAGATGTTTCAGTTACACTCTGTAACGATAGCGTGTTCAACAACTGAGCGCTTTCATTTTGAACACATAATAATTTCTGCATGAGCCAATCATCAGGGTTAAAAGAGACCGGGCAATTCTAAGCCAGCCTATTGTTCCTATTGTATAAGAGAGACGCTCATTAGATGTGGAGGAAGACACTTATCAGTATGAAGGAACCCACTTTTTTCCTAGGTTAAAACAATGGGTGACATCAAGTACTCGACCCTTATGCATATCAATGATTTACCTCAACCTTACTAGACACTTACTCGACACCAACGGGGCTTAATTTCATCCCACTATCACTACTGTGTTGGTAATGACAAGGGAAAAGAAAGTAAGGTTTGAGGGTATAACTCTTTTGTATGGGCGGATAATGGGAGAAATTGGTGAAAGAAGGTATAAATATTTGGGGATTATTGAGGCGGATTTAATAAACGAAAAGGAGATGAAAAAAAAAATTAAAGAGAGTAAAAAAGAAGGCTGAAACTAATGTTGAAATCAAGATTGAATTGAAAGAATAAGGTTATAGCAATTAAACACCTGCGCAGCTGTCAGTGCTGATCAAGTATGGAGCAGGTAAGATGGGCAAACGAAGAACTGAAAACATTGGATAAAATGACTAGAAAGGTGTTGACAATGAATGGTGCTTTCCATTCAAAAAGAGATGTTGATAGGTTGTATGTATCAAGGGAGGATGGAGGTCTGGCCGACTAATAATCTGTGAGGGGTGTGGAGAGGTGGAGAAAATAGTTTGGGATGGTACGTGAAGAATTCTTGGGACGTTTTACTGCAAGGGGTAAGGTATATTGAAGGTGAGGAAATTGTCAGTAAAGTTGATTGAAGACATCTTGGAACAATGAGCTGAAACTCGACAGTTGGAAGGAAAAAAAGCTGCATGGTCAATTTTATGAGGAATACCCGGAACAATACATGAAAGAAAACTTGGAGGTGGTTACGAAAAGCAGACTCGAAGATCAAAACAGAAGCACTTATTTGTGCAGGCCAGGAACAGGCTCAGAGGACCAACCATGTAACTGATACCATGTTAACTGCAAGACCGTGCGAATCCCTCTTCTGTAGGGAATGTGTCGAGAGTGTAAAGCATATTGTCTGTGAATGTAAAAAGTTTGCCCAAAGGGAATATAAACAGAAACATGACAATATTGCAAAAGTAGTTGGTTAAAAGTTATATGAGAAATATCATCTGGGAAAGAAGGACAAGTGGTACGAACACGTGTCTTGCAGTGTGAGTAAAAACGAGGAAGTTAAACTATTGTGGGATAATGAACATCCAATGTGATCATGTCATCGATGCTACAATAGACATGATCATTTGGTTGTAAACAAACAGGAGAGAGAGTGCACCATTGTCGATATTGCTGTAGCAGGTAATAAGAGAATTGTTGAAAGGAGAATTAGAAGGTTATAAAATATCAGGAGCTTAAAAGAGAAATTGCAAGGATATGGAACATGAGAACTGTGCAGGAGATACAGATTGTTGTATGATCATTGGGAAGTGTGACAAAGAACTTGGATAAGTGGCTGGAAAAGTTGGACATTAGAATTAGTATTTCATTAATCTAAAAAACTACACTATTAGGAACAACAAGGATTTTAAGGAAATTATTAGAGTTCTAGAGTAAGGAGGTGAAATCCAAGGGGCCTTTGGTCAGGGATTATGACTCGCTCCCTTAGCAGGTAAATCGGTATGAGATCAGCCAATGTACAAAGAAAGAAATGATTATAATAATAATAACAATAATAATAATAATGGTAATTTTAATGATAGTTATAATACTTATATTGTTAATAATGGAAATAGGTCTGAGTGGAGTCAGGAGACCACATAGCTGGAGTCCGATTTGTATAAAAATAAGTAACAATTAATCGTAACTGTACCAAGATTTGTGATAAGTTCAGATTTTATGAAACTAAAACACAAGATCTTGTAAGAGTTTCATGCGGCTAGAAGAAAAATATAAATAACAACAACAAAAACCAAAAAAACGTCGAAGAGCGTTCGCGATGGAGTGATTATTGTACCATTACTTATGAATATATGACGAGTACTGGCTCCGCGCACTGTATCCCATTACACTATTATTATCATAATTAGAACAGGGCTAGCATTTAGTAGTGGTAATAGGACTCAGATTAGAATCAATTGCGTCTGTAATCATCGAAGTCATCGAGAAAACTGTTTCTCAGTAGTCCTTTTGTGGTCGAACACTATATATAGAAAAAAAGACAAGCTAAATACTATTAGTAGCATCTCCTGTTTTTCAGACGTTAACGAGTGTGCTACAGAAAAACACAACTGTGACAACAGCTCCAAATGCCATAACACCAAAGGATCCTTCCTATGTATCTGCAGGAGGCCAGAATATTTCGGCGTTAATTGCACCGGTAAATATAATGTACATTGAAATAGTAGATTCCTAGGCCTGTGATAAAAATGGCCGCTGTGTAATTGGGGTCTATCAAATGGTGAAATCATGTTCATTATTGTCATCATTGGTATCGCGTTTATTTCCCCTTTTTCGTTGATAGCTATTTTAGAGAAGAAAAAAATCAAACCAGAAAGGTTTGTTGAAGTCCTTTGGTTTCAATTTGATAAAAGCACATGAAGATTTGACATGATCTTTAAGGTCAAGTAATACCGGCAAAATGTTCTTTTAACTTGTTGCACAACATTGTTAGTTGCATTCAAAGTTCAAAAGCGTTTTTACCCTTCGAGTTTAAGAGTGCAAATTAACGGTGCAGCCTTGTCCAAAATCAATCTGCCCAGTATTTTGGGCCATCGCTGTTTGTACGTTTGTTCTTGTGTTAAAATTAGTATTTATTATTTCAGTAGCTTTTAATACTGGTCTCATTTCGGTGGCTGAACACCGCGATAGTATGTCTTTAAACTTAGAGGTTGCCAGTACAAACGATTCACGTGACTAAGTAAAAAAGCACCCCAAGCACCCCCTCCCCTCAATGGAGCTTTGCGGTCTCTGGGTTAAGGGAAGAAGCTGACGTTAAGACCGATAAGAAGTTTATAGTCAGACCTTCTTGCTCCACCTTAAGACATCAGATAGTTACAGCAGCAACAGAACATGTATAAAAAACACTAGAAACCACTTCTTTTTGCAATCGTTGAAGCCTATATTTTACTCTCCTCTTATTTTTAGCGTCCATGGACTCAAATATATTGAAAACAAATTCTTCTTATTTGTCCCATCTGGGAAAATTTCTGGAGCCTGCGGTTGGGTACAATTCCCAATGGCTACTGTGCTGGCGGGCTACATTGCACGGCTGGAATGTCCGTACACAGTTTCACAGACGCTGCGATGGAAAAAGAGACACAGTTACCTTAATAAAAAAGGGTAAATACGTTTTTGGAGGTTACACGGACATTCCTTGGGGTAAGAATATTGCTTGCTCAGTTTAAAACCAAATAGCAATAAAACGTAAAGTTGAGCCAGACCAGACTTCTTAACTATTTTTTACTGCTGTAAGAACTAGGGAGGCTGGCTCTTACGTATAAACGATTCTGTAAAATTGCGGATATGTTGAATATCTATCCTCCCGGTTCCTGGCGGGAAAATACATGGACTGTAGTTTTGACTCAATACTATGTCTTCAACACAGGCCACCAAACTGTGACACCCACGGGCATTTTGTGTCTGATTTTTGGCAACATAGCTATTCTTACCAATTCGAGTACGCTGATTTCGAAAATTACTGTTGCCAAGCTCAAGCTTGTGTTAAGGTGGAGTTTTGGGGCATTTCCTTATGACATCACTGTGCAAATAACGAGTTTTCTTTCCTTTCCCGATTTTGAATTTAATAGATCCAGAAATGGTTTCAAAGAGTTCTACGTATATTTTAAAGACCATTTAGAGAATTTATAAAACGCTGTTTCTGCGAATTTCGAGGCGTTGCATGACAATTCACCACACCCTTTGATATAAAATTCACACAATTATGGCTAAAGATGTGATATTTTTCGTAATAATTCTATTGAGATAAATAAAAAGTATATTAAAATAAGCCATTCTTTGATTGCACGTGCTCTTGACAATTATTGCAAAACCTTCCCATTCCTGCACTTTTCCTCTCACTAATAGTTACAAGACCAAGGCAACTTCGAAATTCAAGTAAGTTCACATAGTTTAGGATAGCTGGACTGCTTAATAAAATGCAGGTGCATGGAGACATCTAAAATGAAAAGGAGCTGCAGCGATTCTCTCAGTACAGACGCTGAGGAGTGGCTTTCCACAAGGACCGACAAGAGATGTGCAAAGCTGCTAGAAGCGCAAAGACACAGAAAAGTGTTTGTGATGAACAAAATAAAGAGACAAGAAAAAGAGAAAGCGTACGAGATGTAACCACTCCTAGGGCTTTCCACAAGTTGCTCGGCAACTTTTTGGCAACTTCTCGTACTTCGAGCAACTTCTCGAGTTATCTTCTAATTCTGAGATATCGGAGCAGCTTTTAGTGCTTCAAATTGGCCTTTCTTCCATATTTCACAATGTTTAAATAAACAATTTCTGAATTTCCTATAAAAAAAGAAGCCAAATCCTCCCTCCTGGGGCAAATCATGGGCGCAAGATAAAAGTAGCCGGGCTGCTAGGTCAGCTGTTTTTAGAGAAAATTCATAATGGTGGACGAAGATTCACACTCGACTGACTTGTGTCTCGGGTGAAGAAGGACATTCAACATTTTTATTGGCTCATTAGACTTTCTGGTTTTTATTTAGGACAAAGTTATTTAGCAACGCTGGTTACGCCGCAAAATTGCAGAAAATGCTTAGAAATCTAACTTTTGTTGTACAAGTTGCATATTTTAGCATCAGACCAAAAAATGTTTTTTGGTTTTTTTCGAGCAACTTTTGAGGAACTTTTGTTTGTTTTTTGAGCAACTTTTTTGAGAAATACGGGAAACTTTTTGGTTTTTGGAAACTATTTGGTGCTTAACGAAGAAGAAAAAAAAAACAAGAAAAAAAAGTTAAACGGAATCATTACACTTGACGGTGGAAATTACAAGACTTAAATCCCAGAAATTTTCGCTTTCGAATTTTTTTAACTCCACGCAAACATGCCAGGCATCCGACCCGGCAATCCCGATAAAATTTCTCATAACTATACATAATTCTGCGAATGTTTGGACAAGAATCAACCAATCAAACACTACCCGGTTTTCGGGTAGTGACGTCACACTGGGCGGGATTAGCGGCCGGTCGATTCAGACGTTGCTAAAAGAGTAAAAAAGGACTCAAAGTAATTGTCTGAAATTCAGGCTAATCTGGATAATGCAATAGAATTCCGCCTAGCTAAGGTCAGCGATCTCATTGCTGCAAAAGGGCCGGGAAGGTACAAAAAGTGTCTGAGCGCTTAGTACCAGACTGGCAAAAACAAAGAGGAATCTCAACAGGCAGTTATCGTTATGATTTTATCTGCTTTGAGCTCGGCCACTATACTGCAGTGCGTAACCAAATACTCCAGCTATCTGACGTATGGCCGGGATATAATAAGCCAGCCCAAAAAACCAATACACAAATACCGCAGTCATTTATCAACAGGAAAGCATCATGAGAAAAGTTGGAGACTTGTTCGAATTCTTAAGCACTGATACGGGGGATTACATCATAGAAGTTATGATGTACGCTCCTAGTTACTCAACGCTCTTAGTAGATCTACTGCACCAGGCGGGCCATATACAGCTACAACAGCCAAATCCTTAAGTTGGACCCCTCACTGGCACAAGATACAGTCTGTTCTTGAAAGAGATAAATGGCACCGTTGTCCTAACTGGTTCTAAACCAGGACAACTTCCTGATGCAGTTCACTGCTAATAACATTGACATCAACCATTCGTTACTAGGTGGAAAGGACACTTTCCACGCAACACAGGTACCTGGTTGACAAAGAGGCCCAAATAAAACAAAGCATTTAGCAAGCTTGAGGCCCAAAGTGAATTGTGAAATAACTAGGATTCAACATTGCACAAGAAAAACAAAAAGTTGTATATGTATTCCTAAGTACATTACAAAAAAATAATTGCTGTCTTTACACTAGGCTGTTAAGTAAGACTTAAGAGCTGCTAAGTTTTACTTAACCAAAAATTCGTGTGTGAAGGCCTAAGTAAAATCTCAAGTAACTTTACTTTGCATCTCATTAAAGTTGGAAAGTTGAAACGCTTCAAGAAAGTTTCAAGCGACTTGAAAAGCATCCTTAAAACCGACTTACTTGCGGTTTCTTGGGGTGCTTACCATTTGACAGAAAAATCTGGCTGGGGTGTCGAAAGCATAATGGTAAGCGATTTCCCAGTTTACCGTAGAGTCGCTACATCCGTTAAGGTTTGAATCCAAAAGGGAGCGAATGCGTCTGGAACCGAGAAATTGGTAGATGGTAAGCAACATTGCGTTTGGTTTGTACCAACTGGAATGAACGGACTACCTCAAAACGTACTCCTCAATTTTTGGTTGGAATTTCCGAAAAGTGACCTTACCATTTACCATCCATCCGGAATTTCCGAAATTTTTTGTCAAATAGTAAGCACCCTCGAGGTTTGAGAAAGGCGAAACACGTCAATCAATCGTAATTATGTTGCGTGGGAAAATAGCCTTAAGTTAACCTGAAGTAAAAAAGAATCGGTTGTGTGTGAAGCTTTATTTTGCTTGCAGTAATTAAAATTTGCTGCTCTTGAAATATTTCTTAGCTTATTTAGGCTCTAGTGTAAAGACTACCATTGTGATAAATATACAAGTGGTAAGGTGATTTTTCTATAAGAGGGCTGGTCAAGTGTCACGTGATGGCTGTATGTTAATATAAGCAGCGTAAAAACAGTCAGAAATTCTTAGAATATAATTTTTAAAACACTAATAACGCTTTAAAACAATTTGTCTCCTTTAAATTTGGAATTGTTAAAGGAGAGAAAACCCTCATTTGGACAATGACGTCATAGTGAAAATCCCCAAACTCCACCTTAACACAAGAGCTGAGTTTGGCAACAATGAAAATCAGCGTACTCAAGCTAGTAAGAATACCTATATTGCCAAAATCAGACATAAATGCCTGTGGGTGTCACATTTTGGTTTCCTGTGTACCCGACCAGGGTATACCCGCGCAAAAAAGTGAAAACTACCGTATGATAATAACTCACAGCAATTTTTGCGGTAAAACCCTTTATACTTACCTGACGAGATACCCGTCGAATGGAATATATTAGATACGTCGTCTTTACCCGCGGCGTTCTTCACCATCAGTAGGCCATCTCTGATTACAGGGTTATTAATTCTTTCATTTAAGTCCAATTCTTATTTCCTCAGTGCATGGCACTTACCAAGGTAACATGTACATTTAGCGAGGGCCAAAAACGAAGCTCTCATTTGATCTTTTAAGTAATGCTTTTGAAGAAAGCTGTAAACCTGAGGCTTCGGTACGGACAGTTGTTAGCGGATACCCTATTTTGACAAGTGGATGTCTAATATCAAGTTAATCACAAATCGAATATACCTTAAATTAACGCTTATAACAAGTGAGTGTGACATTTTACATGCGGTAATATGAAAGGGCGGACGTAAGGACGCAAGATTGTGTCACAATTAAAATTTCTTGAATGCATAGATAACCAAATTTTATAATCCATAGTGCCCGGCCGCTTGTGTTTCGCGAACACGAGAGCCCCGCCGTTATACCTAATGTTTACCCACAATCCTTGTCACATTACGTTGGGACACCCCGCGCGTGCTGTACCCATTTCCTGACAGAAAAAATGTGCTCCTTCCCTCCCAGTGTTGTTGTTGTTTTTTTTGCTCCTGTCATTCCAACTCGCAAAATCCAACATTAAGGGGGTAGAAAATACCACTACTGTCCCCATGTGTGTAGGTATGTCAATTCTTGTACCTTGGTAAAACGATCAAGTCAAACAAGTCGACATCATGTGTTCTTATTTACATTGGATTATTACGGGATGAAAAGAAATGCTTTGTTATTTTGTTTTCATTTCATTTATTTATTTCTGCCGCTAAAATTTATAACTTCGAGGAATCCATCTCCATTGGTTATTGTCTAGTTACATATTTTGCTTTTGTTGTTCACACTTTTAGTTTTTTCGATCAAGTTAGTGTGTGTGAAGTTCCAGGTGGGGTACCCCCATAAATTTCGGATAGGTGTTTGTCTCCGAGGGCCTGAAGTACTGACCCTATTTGAGGATGAGAGAAACGAAAACTGATACCTTATTTAAGGGCGTGTCTCCGTAAAAACCGACCCGTGATTTCGGATCAAAAAATTAATTTTCCTTGTATTCTAGGATATTAAAGTCTTTACCTAATTAGTTACAAAAATGCATGTTGTTTGACCGGAAATGCGAAATATAATTTTTTACGAATTTTTGAATTTTCGGCCGGCTGGCACCGGCGCCATAGCCTTTGAAACTGCAAAACTTGCCTACATTGCCGGCGCTACAGAAAACAAACAACTCGTTCAAGAAGCCCGATTTTCTTTTTAATATACGAATACACCACTCTAGATGTCCTAGCCATATCACAGTTCCGAATTATTTATTCATTTTAACGGCAAGAACCTTTTCCTTGCATGTGTTATCAGCCTGCCATCAAAACACAAAAATAGCGCAACTTTGAGGGCAGTTTAAAAAAGAGTGGCACCTGTCTGAACGTTGCTATCTGTATTAATACAAACTAGAAATGATAGTAAAACGTCAAAAGGAATAAAATTTTTGTGCTTTTCACGTTTTCGAATATGAGCACCGTTTGAATTTCCAGAAATTTCGAAGACAAGATAATCAACGAACACTTGCCTTGTTATTCTCCTCTTTTAACTTCGCTGTTTGTAATGTCCTTCTTGGTTTGTAGAGCCGGGATACTATTGTGCCTTAAGCAATCGCTTTTACTAAAATATTGTTTTCTTATCATTTGTCCTCCAAGGGAATTTTTTGTCCTGTTTGTGATAAAAATAATGGCACTCGTTGCTGGTCGCGAGCGTGACACGGTTGTTTCGTGACATTCAAATTTTTCCGCTATTTGTTAGAGGTAATTGCCTTTGAATCGCCATACGTCGATAAATTTACTTCTTCAGTTTAACGTAGATGCATTGAAAAAATTGGCTCAACACATTTTAGAGAAGAAAATTGAGAATCCACTAAAACGCTACCAAGAGAGAATGAGGTGACGCTACAAAAGTTCGTTCCAGGCCCCACTGTTTTTCGGAAAATCATTGGACAAGATTAAGACGTCGAGGATTTTTTTAAAACGTTTCTACGTGATTATGTATAGGTAATGAAACCCAATAAAACTAATAAAAAAGTGTACAGCTCTTTAAAATGATTCCCAAGGGCAAGGGCTAACGTACCTGGGCCGTGGCCACGAAACGTGAACTCTTGCCCTCTTTACTTACCACATAATTATGCATCCGAAGAGCTCATGTAGCTTTTGTAGCTTTTCCATCCGGTAGCGGTAAGCATTAAGACTAAGAACCTGGGTCTTAAGGTTCCTTGTTAGTGCATATTTTTATACCTACAAAAGAACAAGCAAGTCACCGGACGGACTTTTGTTGTTTCGATCTGACAATGGAGCGCATGATCTAAATCGTTGATACCCAGCGTTTGGCCCTATTACTTCAGCAGTGCATATTTCTTTTTCCATGTCTGTTCCCTCATTCATTCTTTTCCATCTCGTTGCTGTTCTAATCTAAGTAATGACGACCTACTTTCTTAGAGGCCAGGTCTGAAAACAGGTATGGATTTAAGAGGCCAGGTCTGAAAAACGGTGTCAAACTGAAATGACCTTTTTTGGTCTGAAAAAGGGTCCGAGCGGCACAGCCCCAACAAGAATTCCAACCCCCCTAATGCGGATCACCGCTAAAAAGGTTTCACTTCATTCTATGCGTATTTACCTACAGAAATACCAGTGACTGCAGACTGTGGCTCAATCCAGATGCGACGGGTATACCACGGGTAGTTTCTGAGCAATGATGTGCTTAAGGCTTCAAAATTATTTGTAATACCAATTACCGATTGAATAGAAATTTTTGTAATGCTACAATACATTGTCTCTTCATCTGTTCTTCTGTACATTTGCTCCATGAGTAATATCCTCTGGTTAATTGCAATGCTTATTTTCCTCAAATTTTTGTTTTTGCGTCTTGACCGAAGTACTGCAAATAGCTGTATCACGACAATGATGAGCTTGACTTCCGACTCATATCGACTCATAGCATAGAAGTACTTCTTCGGACCAACACAATCGCGACTTGCACTGATTATGACGGGATGATTGACAGATGGCAAAATAAACTCAAAACAGTCTTATTCCCTAGTAGGATTCGAGGTGTCAAAAATACTTTTAGAATAAAAATTGATTTTATTAAGAAAAATTGCCAAATTTCCGCGTTGTTTCCTGGGTCACGTGCATCTTCTCTACTAAAAGCGAAATGTCTATTAATATTAAATTGACTTTCAAGAATACTAGAAATCTGGATGCAGAAAAAATAAATAGTTTGTAAAAACCTTCCGTGCACATTTTACATAAAGCAAAAATCCAGAACTACTTTATAAAATATACGAGCCTGCTTAGAATGGCGGTCTTGTCGTGCGAAGCTCGCGCGAACGAGCATTGCTACCGCCCCAATCTCCTCGCGGTTTCACAGCCCTCGCCCGCCTTATAAGCTAGTACTGCGCGCCAGACCAAAACTACGCAGGCTAATAAATAACCGGAAAAATCAAACACGTAATGGAACAATTCCTTTTAAAGGTTTAAGGAAAACGTTCCAGAGAAATTCGCTCGACCTTCTCTTTATGTAAAATTGGATGTACAGTTTCTTAGACAACTCGGTCGTCACAGGTTATGGGCTCCTGATCAGCATTAAGAATACTATTACATTTACCATGACTTGATGAGTAGTTTTTTTTTTCAACTGAAAGGTAAAAAGCTAAGTCCGTACTAGACTGCAAAACAGTCGGTTTTTTCCTCAAAATCAGTAAAGAAATCGGTAAAGCGTGGCGTAAGAGTCTTATGCGCGCGAAGCGCGCGAGCCTCACACGCCCTATGGGCGTGTGAGGCGAGAGAAAAAAAACCGTATTTTTAGCGTCTCTCCCCAGTCTCTCTCTCTGTTTTCAGCCTCATTCCAGACCTTTTGTTTGACTGCTCGCGCGTACTTGAATACGCAAAAATACGGACTGTTTTGCAGTCTAAGTCCGTACATCGAAAGAGACATGACTATCCTCGTAGCAAACCTGAGCCCTACACCCACCCTTCTAAACCCCCATTAATGCTCCTTGTTATGGGTATTTACAGCTAGTTAAATCTACACGGAAAGGAGAGAAGGCGAAAAAGGGATTGGAGGTCACATTTGGGGATCGGCCTTTAGACTTCTCCCATAGAAGGCCGCGCAATAACCAACTGTACCAATCCTTTCTCCTCAAAAGCAAGTGAAAACGCAAAGTAGCGCAGTAGAAAGCCTACCGGACCAAGTGGGACTTGTGTTTCCAAAAATTGAGTGATGTTACATGATCATTTTTTAGCTTTTTGTTGCTCCTAAAAAAAAAAAAGATGTTGACATGTCCTTAAAGGGCGACAGTTTCGAGCCAGTTGCAGCCCAAATAACGATCAATTGTCTCACACATACGAACAGACCCGCCCTGACGAATATCAGTTCGTATTTTAAGTGGTTCGCTATATCTTTTCTTTCTTTCTGCAACGTACATACTGAATATGTCTAACCTCGAAAATCTCTACAAGTAGATTTTCCCAAGGCCACAGCAGACAGTCAGTCTGTACACTCCTTCGCCATGGTAAAAAGAACAACAGCAACAACAGCTCGTTATTAAGGACAGTTTGCTTTGTCCCTGGGGAAAGAAAATCCTTACATTTTCTCTAAATTTACTCCGAGATGGTCCTAAGATCTTTATTTTGCGTTAAAGATACAAAAATAGAGGTTTATTAATATTTAACTCTTTGAAACAAAAGGAATTAATTTTTAACTTACATTTTTGTTAACCGTAACTGAAAAAAATTAACCGAAAGCCGTAAAAGAGCCAAAATTTTAGCCGAAAGCCGTAAAAGCCACCTCCCCATTGAGACCCTCTTGTCTGCTTCGTGTTTATTCCTTTTTACGTTTTACTATCATTTCTAGTTTGTATTAATACAGATAGCAACGTTCAGACGGGCCACATTTTTTTAAACTGCCCTCAAAGTTGAGCTATTTTCGTGTTTTGACTGAAGGCTGATGACACGTGCCAGGAAAAAGATTCATGCCGTTAAAATGAATAAATAATTCGGAACTGTGATATGGCTAGGACATCTGGAGTGGTGTATCCGTACACATGTTTTAAAAAGAAAATCGGGCTTCTTGAACAAGTTGTTTGCTTTCTGTAGCGCCGGTAATGTAGGCGATTTTTGTAGTTTCAAAGGCTATATTGCGTCGGTGCTAACCGGCCGAAAATTCAAAAATTCGTAAAAAATTATATTTCGCATTTTCGGTCAAACAAAATGCATTTTTGTACCTAATTATGTAAAGACTTTAATATCCCAGAATATAAAGAAAACTAATTTTTTGATCCGAAATCACTGGTCGGTTCTTACGGGGACGCGCTCTTCAGAGGCGCACCACCACAAAATGAGACCCAATTCAAGGAAAAAAAAACATAAACTAAGAATTTAAAGGCAACACATACCCTGCGTGATCAGAAGGCCTTTTCGTAAATTAATTGTCAGTCATGCACGCGAAGAAAAGACCGTGAGTAAAGAAACGCCGAAAAAGGCTTCATTAAGTCGCTTTCATGATACTCTAAGGTAAAGTTCAGCTAACAGACCATTTTTTTTTCTCGTGTAGCTGGGCATTTATACCTGTAGACTCTTGAATGTTAACCAAATGATAACGGCGGGAACACAACACTAACAAGGGAAAAATTGATTCAGTATGGAAGAATAAGACCCTCAAATACCATACTTTTTCGGGCGTCACATACCTATCTAGCCAAAATATGGGAGTACCCCACTCCTCCCCTCTCACAGCCCTCCAAGCAGTCAAGTTGAAGTTTAGTAAATTGAATCTAGTTTAATACCTACTACAGCTATAATCATTTCTGCACAAAACAGGTATCAAACTTGTTATGATCCCGGAATCGGTTCAATGAGGCCCTGTTGGAGGGGGGGGGGGGGGGGGTTCTTATCCCTTATCCTTGTAAATCTAAGAGGACATATCCCTTATCCCTAAACGTTGTAAGAACGTTACTACTAAAAGTCAGGAAACACGCAGGGAGAGGTGCTGGGGGAAAAACTTGCCCCTTTCCGCGCACGTTTTGTGGGAAAGAAAAAAAAAAAATGGTTGCCACAAATTTTTGTAGTTACATTCATGTTAGAACGAAAGAAGGTATAACTGTAGCTGAAAAGATGCAATAGTCATTGTGATTGTTATGGCATTGCAAAGGCTCGATTAATCCGTTTCCAGAGGCGACTTTTTACGCGTGTAAACCAGCGGCGATTTCACAAAGACTCTTCTCTAGTGCTAACAAAAACACAATAACCATGCAGCCGTTGTCTCGTGGGTTTTGCGAATATAGTAAAATGGGTTTTCTTGGCGGCAAAGATATTCCCACCTTATTATCCAGTTTGCGATCCTATAACCAATAAAAGTAAAGGGGAGAAAAATAAGTGTAGATCATAATTAATGTAGAATCATGATGAACTTTCATTACTCCCTAAAACAATTCAATTATCCCCAAAATTATTTTCTCAATTATCCCTTACTGGTTCCCTTATCCCTAAGGAAAAGGTCTGATAGGTTAGTCATCACATGTCAATGCAAATAAGAAATGCATTATCATTGGCGTATATCATACATCATCTCTGTATATCTGTCTTTAAAGACTATGTCCATTTTCATAACTAACTGTAAGGAATAGCAATACAATAAACAAAGGGAGGAAAATAAGAAAAAAAAGGAAAGTTCAAAAAAATGTGTGATTCCATTTCACTCATGGTTCTTATTAAATTTGTTTTGTTTTAGTTTATGATAATTCTTTCAAAGTCAAGAATAAAAATAAATAAATAAATAAAATTCAAACTAAGGAAAATACACTACAGAGTAACTACACCACAGTGTTTACTCAAAAGTTAATACTTACGTTTTGTTGGTTTGTTAGAGTCCAGTGCTGGCTATGGATTCACTCGCAAGGCGTTTGTTTTTTCAATTAGCAATGAAGAAGAACTGGATCCCTTTGTAAGTGAGGTGAGGAGGCCAGACAGGGCAATTGACAGGTGGTCAGATTATGGTCCAGTGTTTGGTGATGACATCGGCATTGTTAATAATGCCAACAGTAAAAACAGCTACTCACTCGCACGCCTTGGCAGGTTCTACCCTGCTCCTGCTGCAGTGCAGGACCCGGATACAATCCTGGCCGGGACTTGGGACTTCTCACCTGATGAGGTGGAGGTATTTTATCTTGACCCTACTCAATAAATATAAAAAGAACCATTTCATTATTTACGGCCAAAAAACATGCAGCTATATTAACATACTTACTACCTTCAAAAAAATGTACTTCCCAATGTATATTTCTCGACAACGTAGAAAATCTTTCTTTCTTTCTTTTCTTGATCTTTGTTAAACACGAGACAGGAATATAGTTCTTGCTTACCTTTTTAAGTTTTTTTTTTTTACGTTATTTTATTTTTAGTCGAGGAAAGTAAAACTGATAATGATTTTTGTGATTTGCGTAAATTACTATTTTACTGGAGTAATTAAGCTTTAATTTCATTATAAGTTTAATTGTTTAACCATTTTTAGATTTTAATAAACTAAGGCACATTTTTTCCCAGCCCGAGCCAGCTGTCTGGAAACAGCGAATTTCGACTGAAATTAACGCATTTAAGAACCCCAATGATAACGTGAACCTGCACTGTTATAACAAAAGAACTCACTTCAGCTTAGATCAATTTAATAAAACTTTTACAACTGCTGTGAAGTATTTAAATAGTTATTTTTAAGATTTGTATTTCTTCTAAGTTTCGTTTTTCTATTACTAGGTGAGTCAAGGTTAATTTGGATTTGGTGCGCATAGGCATTTTCCTTTCTTTTTAATTTGTGATTTTCAGACTTCTACTTGAAGGTTTGCATAGCTCGCGGATTTACTTAATACCATTTTAATTAGGAATATTGTTCTCTTGCCATGGTCGGATGTTAGTTTTTCATATACGTAATCGTGTTTTTCATGTCAGAGCTGACCTTGGTTCATTCATTAGTCTCTTTGAAGTTCCTGTTTGGGTTTGTTAAAAAGCGTTTTAATTATTCATCGGTTTGTAGCTTCTTGTAAATCGCAGCCATGTATGTTCAGTAATACCAAAACATTACCTACACGGCCGTGAGTTTATCTTGTTTTTATTCCTACGGTCAGTTACCCAAACATGTCCAGCTTTGACTATAAAAACCGCTACTACACTTGAACTACTCACTCACCGCCGAGTAGGAATTGAGTAGAGAAGAGGAGTAAGAAGATTAAGATTAAGATTGTTAGCAAAAGTCAAAAAACAGTGAAGACCAATGTAAATCAGACTCCTGGTATCTCATGGCTATAACTAAGCGAGCGAGTTGCTCGAACACACCCCCGACTCGCAAATCCCCATGAAAATCTTTTTGCATTACAACTTAAAAACGCTCCCGTCAAATGCAAAATCTGGTTTTATTCTTTTCACTTTAGCATTCATAGAAGATTGTAGTGAAAGTCAGTCCCGGTGCATGTCTGCCGTGTTTAAGACATTGATATATACATTGACATTCTTTATTTAGACGTGCAGTTAAAAATTAAACGCAAGTTTAAAAAAAAAATAGTTTTAATTAAATAATCAGTCAAAGGTCTCGACAGATCGGCCTTAGTATATTCAAGGCCGAGTTTAATAAAGTTTACTTACTTATGAGAAAGTGTCTAAGTGTTTTCTTTTCTTCTCCTTCTTCTTTGTTATCATTAAAAAACGTAAATGCTACAAGCAAGCTTGTGTTTGATTATATCTGATCAATCCTCTTTGATAAGCTCGTTTAACGTTCGACTCATGATCACAACGGCAGTCAAACAATTTGTATTATTTTAAACAAAACTGTCTTAAAAGGTCTCGCCAGGGCTATCAATTTAAAAAGCAAAACCCTTTCAATTTTAGTGCGCATAATTTGAATTCCAAATATAATGGTCCCGAGATTTGTTGTTAAAAACTTCATATTTGGCCTTTTAAACTGTCTCCTGTTGTCTTTTTTGCAACAGATGACAAGGATGGACATGGACTGGCCATGGACGCTAAATAGATTTCTATCTTTATACTATTTGATCTTTTAAAAGTTTTTGATGGCGTGGACGACAATATTCTCCTGCGCAAGATCTTATACCTGGGTGCTAGTTCGCAAGTTACATGCACCCATCTAACCAATCATAATATCCATGTATTGATCACGCATTTTTACAATGTGATGATGATATATTAGAGTACAGACACATGATGGATGTCGTGGAGACTTGCTTTTCTATTTTTTGTTCAACATGGGCGCGATTTTGAATTTTTTTGCGAGTTTGTTTTAAGCAAGTGAAAGCCTTTTAAAAATGGCTTACTAGGAGCTGTTTATAAATAAGAAAAAAAAAAAGAATAGACCGAGACAAGTTCTTGAACGACGTGAAAATCTAGGACAAATCCTCGAACAGTAAAGCGGTACGAGGCAAGTATGTCGTTTCTTTTCTGCTTATTATGTAAACTATATAGATCCCATGTAACCCTGGGTCTGTTCACTAATAGATCATAGAAGACGTCAAAATTTGGTAAAACATCAGTGACACACTCGCATGCGGCTCAGTGCCGCATTTTTGTTTTTACCACATTTTGACGTCATGCATCTGGAATTACTGAACAGGCGCACCGCCCACTGCAATATGGAATCTATTCGTTAAATAGTCATTACCCAGGTCAACTGAGCCGTGTAAACCTGTTCCAGGCGTTCAGTTTCTGGGGACAGCACAAAAAGATGTGAAAAGAAAAACAGCGTGGGTTGAGCCGATCAAAGGAAGGTTCCCTCCTCTCTCCACCCCTCCCTCCTTATTTTTTTTCTCCGCCGCTCTGACTTTGTGCCGCATTCTAAATTTTAAACGCTTGGAACAGGCTAGAGCTGAATCGGCCGCTTCATCGATTTATAAACACCTATCCGAGGACTCTCAATCTTCAACATTGGCGCAACGCAGTATCGCTCCGTTACATAAATCGCGCCGAAATCACTGTTTTTGTGTTTGAACTAGTAGTACACGGTTTTTGTGCCGGCGTCAAATCTATCCGCTACATTGTAAACATAGCCTTAAGTTCCCTGTTAGCAACGCCAACAAATGCTTCAATCAATCATGCTATTTTCTATAGCATGTTGTCAAACTTTCTTGATTGGGTAACTCCTAAAATGCCTGACAGAACATTCATTTGTCGCCATAGTATATGGGTAATACTCTCGAGAAAAATTTCCCTTACGGGTGGGGGAGGTGGGGGCTCAATAGAGGTACCACAGGACCTTTAGAAAAACACTGACGAGCTGTTTTGCATTTTTCTTTATTCTCAGAAATACAGTTTCCTTACGTGACCGTTTTCCAGGTGATCTTCTCTTCATTCACCATACCGCGGCATTTTAGTCATTAATTTGAAATTTTTTGTCGTCAGATTCTTGATGTCACCAGTCCCTCTATCGTTATGTTCATGGAACGTTCGGTCAAGCATTTTGACGCACAACCATAAGCCTGGATCAAGCAGTGAGCTTGATTATTAGCTGGCCTTAACACACAGTTATGGTACTGCAAGTTGCACGTCGGACAACAATCGAAGGAGCAGAACACTAAATGAGGTCTCTTCTCGATTTTAAGTTGTCCGGTTTTTCTTACCGAATATGGGGTTGTTTTCAAATCACACAAGCTTTAAAAGACGGTAATCAAATTAACATTAGACAAAAAATTAAGGATGTGCATCCTTCGGCCCAAATAAACTGACATCATTCATGAATAATTGAGAAAATGTCAGACTAAAACTCTAAATAGAAAAAGGGAAGAACGAGGTTTTACCACAAGCAAAGTGAAGCAAATGTAAAGGATGAAAGAGCCATGATTCTTGATAAATTTGTTTAGACTGCGAGCAGTCTCTTATTTTTCTTGTGAGACACATTACATCGAGAACACGCGTTGGAGGGGGTCGGGGGAGCAGCGAGAAACAAGGGCGGAAGCCCATGTTAAGCAAAGAAAAAATAATTAATTCGCATAATTTTACTTTTTCTCTCGCCGCGCGTGGCTCCGAGGAATAAAGGACGACCGCTCGCGGTCTAGAATTTTTTATAACCCTAAACTGACTTTTTCAGATAAAGATTTTTCTACCGTTTCAATATGGCCAAACTTACTCGCGACTAAGTTGCGACTTTTGTCTTGCCTTACATTTTGACCTAAGAAATAACTCAACTGCTGCTCATATAGCGTTTCCTCAATAAACAACTTCGCACATCAACATATACGAAAACAAACGGCGGTAATTTACCTCTAGTTTGGTGCTGTTAACAGCTGGACAATATTTTCTGCAGTTGCACGATAGAACAGGTGTTGAAATGGTTGTTTGCATAAACACACAGTTAACAAATATAACCCTTAGGCCTGGGGAGAGGAGTACTTTAGGAATTTTTGGGTGGGGATGTGCCGCTGGGACCCTGGAACCTTAGCCTACACCAGAGCTAGTTCAGCTGAATTTTGCTACCCTATACTGGATTAAACTCTTCAAATCCCCCGCCCCTTATCCTAGATATGATGCCGAATTGATTTTTTTTAAACATTTTTTTAGTGGCAATTCCCGGTTTCCCTATTCTAGGCTAAAATCTTCAACCAAATGATCAGTTTCCTGGAAAATGATACCCTATTCTAGACCCAAACGCTCTGTTATATACTCTATCCCATAGAAAACTGCTTGAAAACCATCACCCTTCACAGCGGCACATACCTATAGACCATATATGGCTACACCCTAACCCCCCCCGCCCCTCCACCTCTGTTCTATTGACAAAAGCCTTGTAATAGAAAAACTACAGGTTCAGTCAAAACCTTTGCAAAATTTGGAAATGCCAAAAGATCAGTATTTATGGATTCAGACGCGGAATCGAAGTGAAGAAAGCTACCTACAATATATAATGGCATTAATACAACCAACTCGCAACCATTGGACACCTTTTTCGGGCCTGGTAAATAGGGCCGTTCTGATCATCTTGGGTGTTCATTTCCGCTGTTTAATGCTATTTGCTTGAAAAATAATAAGACTATTAAGGCAATTTGCAGTGGGATAAAATTAAAAAAAAGAAAACTGACAATTTCAGTGCAAACGATTCCAAAGTTATATTGTGGGTGGCGACTTGTGAAAGCTAATATGCGGCAACCATTGCACGGAACAGTATCTTACATTGAAGCCCGACATAGTATATATTACGGTACGTATTTTTGTTTCTTAATTGAAGTGGGAAGCAACTTGCACCATGTTGTATTGTCGACGTTTGTTTATCATAACAAATAGCCGCGCAGAAAACTGCAAAGACGTGACGAATCGATCCATGGCTACAAAAGGGCAGCGAAGGGAAATTAGCGACTACTATAAGTTAACTCAACTTGGTGGAATTCTGATCCGCTCAAAGTCTTCTAACATAATCATGCGAGTCGAGGGATTTAAATAATGTATCTGGCCGTAAACTAGCTGCCTCCATGACGGCGAGGAGGAGAACATTCAAAAAACAATTTGTGGCCATGTGTAGCTATGTGTAGCTATGGGTGGCTTGTGGATGTGTGGGGCTCAGTGTTTAGCTATGGGTGGCTATGTGTTGTTATATGTGGCTAAGTGTCGCTAAGTGTGGCTATGTGTAGCCATGTGTAGCCATGTGTAGCTATGGGTGCAGGCTATGTGGATACGTGTGACTGTGTGTAGCTATGGGTGGCTATGTGTGACAAAGTGTGGCTAAGTGCAGGTCAGGGGGCCCCTGGTGTTGGTACGTGTGTAGCCATGTGTAGCCATGTGTAACCACATGTGAACCGGTCAGCGGTACCTCTCATTACGGCTCTGTCGCTAGGAGCCAGCTAGGAGCCATTCCATTCCATGGCTAGTGCGATCTCCAGCAGATCATTATTAAAAGCTCGCAAAATAAGATATATGGCAAGCCGTAATGAGTATTCTAAGAAGAGATTGGGCGAAATATCAACAGCTGCGTATAACACATCTTTGGAAAACACAAAATACAGGAACAGGTATTGTAATTATTTAATTGATTTTTGAAGACAAATATTCACCTCACTCAAATGTCTGCTGAAATGTGTGCAAAATCAATTATTGCCATGAAATAAGCTTAAATTCTTTTACCGGTCGCGTTGTAGGGGTTTAGAATTATGATTGTTTCGAAACAAAAAATAAGCTTCGGATTTGCCTGTATTAAGCTTGCAATGTCCCCTAAATTGTCAGGGTATGAGGATGTTTGGAGACACACTTGGGACGGTTTGTGTATTTTTAGATTTCGATACGCCTCAATATTTAGCCAAAGTAAAAGTCCTAATGCAAACAGATTTTCCTTAATGGAATATATATGCATGTGATAAAATTTTAAATACATTTACATCATATTTTATTTTACATAACCATCCATTTATCTAATTTTTTGCATTTTTTTTTTTGTAGTTCATTGTACATTTAACAATTATTCTTTGAAATCGAGCTGAATAGTGGCAAAATATTTACCGAGCCACGAAGTGGCGAGGTAAATATTCCTAAAGCCACTATTCACCGACATTGAAAAGAAAAATTATTATAATTGTTTTAGTACACACGAA